>VWYI01039964.1:208449-301206 GCA_013399455.1 Anthoscopus minutus | reverse complement strand
CGGGGCCTGCGCGCTGCGTCACCGCGCTCGCGGCGCGGCCCCGCCTAGCCGGAAAGGCGCGCGCGGCGCCGGAAGCGCCGGGCGCCGTCCTCAGTTGCTCCGCGGAGGGGCTCGGGGACGGTGAGGCGGTCTGGCGGCAACCCCGCCTCACACTCCGTGCCTGGGGTGCTGTGCAATCGCTCTCCGCCGCCGTGCCTCGTCTCGGTGCGCTCCGTGTTTGCTTCCCCCCGTAGCAGACCCTCATAGCGTCCCCTCTCCGTCACCCCTCAGATGCCTCAGGTGCCTCCTCCCGGTGCCTGCGCATAGTCTCCCTTCAGTCCCCTCAGAGTGCTTTATTCCCTCAAGTCCTTGCGTCGGTCTTTCCCGTCTGCTCCTGTCGGGGTTCCCCCCCTGAGGACCCCAGAGCTGTCCTCTCGCAGTGTTCCGACTCCCCTCAGATGTCTATTTCCCCCTCACAGCGTCACTCGTAGTCTCCCCTCAGTCCCACCGGAGATGTCTCAGTGCTCCCTTCACAGCAACCTCTCCAAGTCACCCTCAGTCCCCACAGAGTGACCCCCATAATCTCCCCTCGCAGTCTCACGGTGGAAGGCCCATTGCCCCTGCAGAGTCTCCCTTCCGAGCCCTGGCTCCCGTAGTTCACCAGCCTCCCCCCACACTGCCCTCTCTGACTCCCCTCACATGTCGCAGTCCCCCTCAAGTCTCCCCATGATTCCCCCTTCTCCTCTCAGTCCTTTCAGAGTCACCCCCAAATCTCTTTCAGTCCCACCACGGATGGCTCAATGCCCCCTCACAGTCTTTTCTCCCCTCATACTCCTCAGACTCCCACCTCAGTCTTTCCCCTAAATCCCACCATGGATGTCCCCTCTCAACGCCCCCCTCATGTCTTCCCTCTCAGCTTCCCCTCAATCACCTCTCAGCTTCCCCTCTCAGTCGCACAGAGATGATCTCTCTCAATGTCCCCCTCGGAGTGTCCCTTCTCAGTTTCCTCTCAGTCACTCCCTGCAGTTTCCCCTCGCAATCCCTCTGTGGACATTCCCTCTCAATGACCCCCTCACAACATCCCCTCCCAAGCTCCCCCTCAGTGCCTCCATTTTCTCCCATGCCCTCAGAGCAGCTCTACATAAGGGCAAGTGTCCCATTGGAGCTGACCCACTCTCAGGCACCAGCATCAAACCCAGCCTCACTTTACAAACACTTTCTGCTCTGTCTAGACGGACTTCCCCAGCCCAAAACAGGTTTAGAAGACTGGAGCTCACATACTTCCATGGATTTCCATACTGGTTCCCAACCTGACAATCAGGTCATATAAGCCCCGGTGACGTGTGTGGCAGCAGAGCTCCTTGTACCCAAACTGGTTGCTTGGGGCTGTTTTCATCGCCTTCATGTTGGAATGTCCTCCCAGGGCAGCCACAATGGGAGGAGAGGCTGGAGAAGGCCTGGACACAATTCTAAGGACATGCTGATGAGCTCCATAAGCTGAGATGGATTCAACAGCAATAATTTATTGGTTTAAAGGAGATCTATAATGACAGATGCCTTTGCAAAGAGTAAGTCTGCCTTTTGTTTACTGCAAAACTCGAATTAATTACATTTACTTCTACATTTACATGAATTTCATTACATTTACTTGCAAATTCTGTATTTATTTACATGGTGTCTGTCCTTGCTGAGGTCTGGCTGTAATCACGTGGAGGTCTCTAACAGGCCTCTGCTTCTATCACTGTATTACTCATGAGTTACCCAAGTAAGGGCTCTTTGCTTATGTCTGCTTTAATTTCCTTCTAAAGCAGCGAGTTCCCATCTGTTTTAGGATGTTTCAGTGTGGGACAGGGTTCAGTGTCTCACAGTGCCTCTAAATGTAAAAGCAGCAGCTCTTGTCCAGTAGCATTTTACTGTGGTATAAAGCATTTATTCCAGTTTAGGTTAAAGGAAAATGTTTTGTTGTTGGAGGTGAGAGGTGGAAGTCAGATCAGACTCTAAGGCACAGCTGAGGACAGCAGTGTCTTTTTCTGCCTCCTGCTTCAACCTTTTAACAAGTTTGGTTGGTGTATTTTGAACTGTTTCTTGGATCACTCTTTATGCTTGCCTTGGCCATTTCAGCCTGGGCAACCTGAGCTAGTGGAAGGTGTCTCTGCCCATGGCATGGAGGTGGAATGAGCTAAACCCAAGCCCAAAAAAGTCTGTAGTTCTACAATTATATCACTTATGGGTATGCTGGAATGACTGACACCAGGAACCCTCCATAGCACTTTGCTCCCATCATGACCCCCTTCCCTGCTGCTGCGCTCACTCTGCAGCTCTGGGATAAAGTCAGGATGGACATATACTGCTGGGGTCAGATCCTGAGCAGTCCCACAGCTGCTGCCCATCTCCAGAGGACGTTCATGCTGCCTGGTGCTGGGCAACACACCCATGTAACACCAGTACTGCAGCCCTGACCACACAGCCACTGAGCCAGGGGCCCTGACAGCCCCAGTGCTGTGACAGGAGCTGCAGTGTCGGTGCTTCTGAGGGAAGTGCCATGTACCCACTCTTGGGAATGGGGAGAGAAGCAAAGGACATATGGAGGCCATGATTAGCTGTGAGAGCTCCTCAGTCTTTACAGCAAGTGCCAGGCTTGCCACATCAGTGAAGTCAGAGCAGGGCTGTGAGTCCCAGGAACAGAGTGGGAGGGAAAGGAGGTATTTGGAGGGAGGGAATCCTTTACCCCAGGAAGTAGGGGCAGAGGAGGATCCTGCTGCCACTGTGTCTTGCAGCTTCTCCATGCTGCAATGTCCCATTAGGATGGCTCCAGCTGCCCCTGCCATAGAATCAGAAGAGCACTGGGTTAATGGCAGGAGGGAGAGGAAGACCTTGACTGTTATCCACTGCCCCTGGAAAGAGGGCTATGATTAAATACCCTGAAGGCCTAAGAGTAGGCTAGGGTACCACAGCCCTTTGGTATCAGAATTGCAAGACTTGGATGGCCTCACCCACTAGTAATGCCAAACATGGAACAAGCCCAGAGTAGGAGTATTTAATGAAGAGAAACTCTTTGAAAGACACTGTATATCAAATACACCAATATTCCCAGTCTGGACCCCAGTGCATGGCTCCCTGCTCCCCAGCTGGTGGGTAAGCCCTTGAAAGGATTCCTGAGGCCTTCATCTGTGGTGCTTAGGAGGGAGGGTGAAGGAGGTGCTTAATGGATAACTCCTTTATTCAGAGACTACTTCCAAGAGAAATTGCATAATAAAATCTTCACTGCTGCAGCCCATCACCAGACTTCCTGTCTCCAGAACTAAGCTGCTTAAAGACACAGTTCCTGAGATCCTACCTTCCCTTCCCCACCCAAAACATGGAAGTATCATTTCGGTAGCTTGTGACCTCAAAACCTTACAGCCAAACAATTAAGTAGTGTTTGAATAACTTCGGAGCTCTGCCCAATAACTTGCAGTCACTGTGGCACCATCAGAGGAGTTCTCATTGGGAATGGGAGTCTGTTTTTCCTGGTAATGTTACGTCCCAGCACCTGTGGCCTTACCATCCCATGTGCTGCCAAAGCTGTTGCAGGATAGAAGAAAAGCCCAGAGCCTGTTGCCTCCTCTTCCCCTGGCCACTGCTGAAGGTGCTGCTTATTCTTTCTCCAGGCATGTCTGGTTACACACACCCTACACTCATGGGATTGTGGAGCAATTTTATGTGAAATAACTGTTGTTTCTGGCTTCTGATTTTCATTGTGTGTGTGAATTCCGTGGTGTTCAGGAAGTGGTGGTAACCCAGGGACCGCAATCACAGCACTGTCTTGTGTTTAGCTGTGTGTCTGTGAACTTCTGCAAACCCTTGGCTCCTTGAGCTACAGAGCCCAACACACGTCCCAAAGGGTCTCCTTGCTTCATTTCATGCAGAAAGAGTATTTGCAGGTGGCCAAACATGTTCTGTGGGTGATATTCCACAAGCACCAGTCAGATCTGATTCTGCTCTCCTTTTCAGTAAGAATTCATTAATGTAAAGCCATTTCCTACCTACTTGTTGAATAGAGTCTAGTGGGGACTGGATGCAGACTTGGGCTCTTCTGTGAATTGCTCAAATTCCTGCCAGTGTCGGTCAGGACCATCTAACTCTGATGTGAAGGAATTCCCCAGGTAATGGGTAAGGCTATCTCACCAAATCGAGAGTAGCAGTTTAGGAAAAACAGAATCTTCTGTCATCAGCATAACTGAATCTGTCACTCTGAGGGGTCCTCCCTTCTTAAGTTCCAGATGTGAAGTC
This sequence comes from Anthoscopus minutus, assembly GCA_013399455.1. Taxonomy (NCBI): domain Eukaryota; kingdom Metazoa; phylum Chordata; class Aves; order Passeriformes; family Paridae; genus Anthoscopus; species Anthoscopus minutus. The sequence goes on along the minus strand of VWYI01039964.1, from coordinate 296,955 downwards.
TTTTTGCTGAATTTTCCTGTAACTTTGCCATGCCTGACAAACCATTAAGAAAAATCTGTATAAATCTTTGTGCTCTCACTCTGGGCTGTTGCTCGACAAATCTTGGACTTTGAGAGACAACAGTCCATTTGCTTTTTTTTTTAAAGTAAACTACTACAAAAGATGTCTGTCTTTGGGCTCTGCTACATTATGGTTTCTCATCTTTCTGACACCAGTTTGCAACCTGCTCCACAGTCAGTTTGAAAATCATATTTCTACCCATGAAATAGTAATCTGGGTAATCTGGGCAAATTTAATGTCTGCCAGCTCCCTTTTAGCAGTTGCAATTAGTGGTTTATGGGTGGTTTCAGAAAACATGGGCCAAAATAAAGTCACAGAACACGTTTTCCCTGCAGATTATGGTGAATGATCCCTTCCCTAAGCACAGAGAAAGGCAGAATACCCATAGATACACACTGGCCACTTGAGATGGGAAGATTTCAGTGTTTCCCACTCCCTGCCTTTCCCCCCAGTTAAAGATGTGGCCTTCCCATTGCACCATCAGTAGAAGAGAGCATTCACAAGCTCTTCAGGTGCTGCTTAGCTTGGCATAAGCTGCATCCCAGATGCACAGTCTGAGCCTGAGTGCTGAGCTGTGAGCTCAAGCGTGAGCACTGCTCACACTCCCCTCTGCCACATTCACCGCAGGCTCCACCTCTTGCCTGAACTCTTATCTTGGAGCAAGACCTCATCCTTCCCATCAGGGCTGGTGCTTCCCTGCATTCATTCTGTTCCCTCCACACAGCTCAGAGCCATGGCCTGTCAGCACCTTCAAACCTGAGGGACTGGGTGATTCCTCATCCCTTGAAAAGTATCTCCAGATTCTTCCCATCACATTTCTGTCCTTCATTCCATGACAGCAGCACAGAGACAAGTTCTTCCAGCACCTACAGGGAACTGAAAGGAAGGATGGGGCAAGACTGTTTACAAGAGTGACAGGACAAGGGGGAATGGGTTCAAATTGTGAATAGACTTAGCTTAGATAGCAGGAAAAAAATCTTTCCTGTGAGGGTGGGGAGGCCCTGGCACAGAGTGCCCAGAGAAGCTGTGGCTGCCCCTGGATCCCTGGAAGTGCCCAAGGCCAGGCTGGATAGGGGTTGGAGCAACTTAGGGCTAGTGGAAGGTGTCCCTGCCCATGGCAGAGGGGTAGAATGAAATAAGGTTTAAAGTCCCTTCCAAACACTATCCTGTGGTTCTGTAATCAAGTACTCTGCACTTTTGACCACACTAAGCATACCTCCTTTCAATTCAATGCCATCCAAGCATTTATTAACCTACTTGGACACACTGCATATGTCTTTTGTGGAAGCAATTCATTACTATAAATCTCATAGTTTTTTGGGTTTTTTTTCTTCTGTCTCTACATATAGCTTGCATTTTTTTTCTAATCAGTAGCAATTCTCACAGCAATGCAGTGACTTCACGTAAGTGTCTGGGATGACCTTTGGAAACGCCCCCCTTGTGTTGTGGCTGACAGTCCTTATTTTTTGCTGCAAGATCTGGCATTCCCAAGAAAACTCTGGCCAAGCTCACATTCTCACCACCATCCTGTTACTCACCTGTGAGCAAAACTCTGCTGAGCCACTGTCAAGCCAGGCCATGGGGACACTGGTGGCATTTTTCCCTCCTCTGCCATTGTCCTGGTTGTGGAGGCAGCCACAACAGTATGGCTCTGAAATTCCTCCTGCTTGCTTCAGCCTTGCCTATCCCTCTGCCTCTTCTCTTCTTGCTATCAGTCACAGCTTTAGCGCAAGACTTGGTTATCTCAAGGAGCTTAATTCCTGGGAAATTCTCTGAACCTTCTCCGTATTAATCCTGGCTCCCACACCAGCCTTTAAGATTTTTACTGTGGATTCAACTCCTCGCAACTCTTGAAAAACTTTATTTTTCATCAGAGACTCTGCTGAACTCCCATATTCATCCAGAGAGCAACCCCAAGCTCTTCTGCAGTGTCAGCCTCTCTCTCCCTGCTGAGTTAAAAGCTAGCTGTGAAATGTTTTGGATTTAGGTGGCAGACAGGGCCCTCACCCTCTGCATTAGGCTCCAAGAGTTAACTCTGCCCAAGCTCTTAGAGAATTTACAGACCCAGTTGGCTGCCCTGTCCTTGCTCTGGCACTGCCATGTGCAGTCATAGAATCATGGAATGGTTTGAGTGGGAAGGGACCTTAAAGCTCCTTTGTTCCAACCCTGTGCCATGGGCAGGGACACTTTCCACTAGCCCAGGTTGCTCCAAGTCCTGTCCAGCCTGGCCTTGGACACTTCCAGGGATGGGTCACCCACAGCTGCTCAGGCACCCTGTGCCAGGGCCTCCCCACCCTCACAGGGAAGAATTTCTTCCTACAGCCTGTGCACTCCTCCCATGGAGGAAAGGGCCCCCAGCGGTGGCCAGGAAGCCTTTCTGGGCTGGGTCTTGGAAAACTGTCCTGCTGAACCAGTTCCAATTTGTATGAAATTCTTCAATATTCATCAGGGCAGGGAGGGCACTGAGCTGGGTTGACAAGGGGAATACATTAACTGCCTGTTTGTGTCTCCAGCCTCGCTCTTCCCCTACCACAAGAGTTCTTTCCTTGTTTTTGGGTAAAAAAAGAAAAACTTCCACAGGAGCTTGAAGGTCAGTGCTCACTGGTTTGGGGCCCGTAGAAAGTGGACTGGCCCAGCTTCACATTGCCCCACAAATTGGATGATGATGGCTCTTTTCACCCTTTTCCTACCAGATAAGATATTTGTGGAAAACCTCGCCTTCTGCAGGTAACTCTGGTGTGTTCAGGGCTTCAGTAAGTACTCAGAAAATTCCTCAAAGTTTCAGCTTTCAAAATTTGGAAAGCACTGAAACCTTCTGATTTACTAATTGACAGTAAAAACACCTAATTTCCCTCCAGTGTGAGCAAAACTTTAAAAACAGCTTTTACCTCCAAAACTGGGAAAATAAAGGGAGTAAGAAAGGGCAAAATGGCCCATCAATCTATTCACCTTTTCCTTGGCAAATTTTTCACATTTGATTCAAACTAAATTCTCTATTTCTTCTTGTTACAGCAACAACCAGTACAAAGGCTCCACTATTTCTCCAGCCCTGTGGTTCTCTCAAGCAGCTCCTTGGGCAGCCTGGCTCTCATGCATCTCAGCTGGGTGCATCTTGCATCCCTCTTATCCTCTTGTTTTGGCTGCCTGGATCATACCTGGCACTTCTTGGGTGCCCAGCACAGAATCAAACCCAAACCTTTCCTGGTGACTCAGTCCAGTGTTTCTCCCAAACACAACATGAGGGCTTTAGCTGGAAAACCTTTCTTCAGCATTAATCACATTTCACTGTAAGTTTACACGAGCTCCTAAATAATGACCTCAGGTGAAAGTAGAACTACTTGTTGTCACTATGGATTCTAGCTCATAGAAATATGGAATGACAGACTGGTTTGGAAGGGACTTTGAAGACCATCCCATTCCATCTCCTGCCATGGGCAGGGACACCTTCCACTATCTCAGGTTGCTCCAAGCTTTGGTCAACTTAGCCTTGAACACTCCCAGGGAAGGGGCAGCCACAGCTTCTCTGGGCAACCTGTTCAGATTAAGGATATTGCAGCAGGGCAGCAAAGTGACTGAGGTGGTGGTGATAATCAGCACAGGAAAAACTGGGGTCGTTTCCTCTGGAAAACCTGTGAGAGAATGATTTCAATGAGCTGGTCTATTCTGTTGCTTTCAAGATTATCAAAGAAATGATCACACCCCCCCAGCTGTGGTGTCCCATTCTGTGACATTAATGGCAAGAATCTCTTGGCACGGGATGTAATTTGCCTGGGGAGATTAGTTTCAAAAAGGACTAGAAAGTTAAGTACTATTGCAGAGCTTAAATGAAGGCAAATAATTGTATAGCCAAAATAATATTTTTCTATGATAAGTTATGTAGAAGGCAAGAGTAATAAAATGTGACGCTCCAGGGAATAAAACAATCCCTGTAAAGGTCAGGAAGTTCCTTTAACGTACCTGCACATCAGTCCAGATGTATTTTAATTTGTTTGGGTTTTGTGTCCTTGGTTGGACATGATATTCTTGCCTGAGTTCCTCAAGGCCAAACACCTCATTGGGTGGACGGAGAAACCTTCCCCAGCTCTCTCAGGAGATTGCTCCATCCTTTGAAGCATGGGGCAGATGATTTCTGTTACACTCCTGTCCCATTCCTGCAAGACTTGACACACTGCAAGGTCTTGGTGGCATCTCACCCTGTGACTTGTGACTCCATGATTTTGCTGCTACAACGCTGTCTCTAATTATATCAGGATTAACTTTTCACCCCAAGCTGTCCACGTTGGGCATGATGGTTAATCCCTGCGGCGCGGAGTCTCACGGCTTGGCTGTCAATGTGCTCTGTGCTTCGGTCTTAGATCACCTGAGATCACTTGTCTTCCTGTCTTAAGCCAACAGCACATTAGGTCTTAAGATGAGAAATTCCCTTTTCTCCTGCTTTTCTTCCACCCCATATCAGCTTATCCCAGCCTTGTGCTTACCAGGGAAGTGGAGCCAGATCAGCTTTCAACTACCCAGCCTGGAGGTCCCATCATCCTGGAGCAGGCCTGACAAAATACTGCACCTCATCTCAGTCCCTCAGCTCCTCCACATCCAGTGTATGGTCACATCTATGAAATCAGCCCATCTGGTCCCTGTCAGGTCAGCTCCACTCCTCATGGCCCAAGCTCACTTCCTCCTCCTTGCCCAAAGGCTTCTCAGCTGCATTCCAGGTTTCTCTGTCATCCACACAAGATGACACTTGGTGCTCATTTAGGGCAATTTACCAGGCTGATTAGAATATGAGAGCTCTGAAATTTATTTCACACTTGTGAAACAAACTCAGACCCAACTTTTTCACAACGGCTGTCAGTGATGTTCACAGCATTCTGAAATGCTCGGGTGGAATTCACTCGTGAGCTTTGTAGAATTACCCTCTGGGAGAGAGCAAATATGGGAGAAGTTGAGCTAGGAAAGACAATTTACATTATTGAAGTGTTAAAACATGACAGAACTGCTACCTCAAATCTGTATTATAAAAGTACCCAAAGACTTGATAAAATACAGGATAGAATCACAGGCTGGATTGTGTTGGAAGGGATCTTAAAGCCCATTTAGTTCCACCCCCTGCCATGGGCAGGGACACCTTTCACTGCCCCAGGTTGCTCCAAGCTGTGTCCAGCCTGGCCTTGGACACTTCCAGGGATCCAGGGGCAGCCACTATTTCTCTGGGCACTCTGTGCCAGGACCTCCCAACCATCACAGAGAAGAATTTCTTCCCAGTATCCCATCCATCCCTGCCCTTTGGCTGTGGGAAGCCTTGTCCTGTCACTCCAGGCCCTCATCTAAAGTCTCTCTCCATCTCTCTTGGAGCCCCTTTAGGCACTGGAAGGTGCATAATACAGATCATAACACACAACAGAGATACCTGAGACATCCTTAAAGAAGTACCCAGTAATCACTGCAGTCATTACTGCAGGTTGTAGTGCCCCCCAGGCTTTGATCAGAGATGTTCAGAGTGATCACTGCTGCTTCCAGAGCAAAGGCAGCTCCATCTCTCCAGGAGGAAGCAGTGATCCTCTGCACTCCTACACTAACTAGAGTTCCCACCACAACACTGGGACATCATGGCTTTGATTATGACTTTGGACCATTGGCTGAGCCCAAACTAACAAAAAAACATCCCCAAACTGCCTGGCTTTGTATTTTCCTGGAGTTTAAGTCCAGTTGAAGTCATTAGATCATCTTTTCTACATTTTTGGATGTCACAAGTCAGCGCATTTCAGGTGAACATTGAGCCCTGTCACTCAGGCCAGATTAAAACCCAGCAGCCCTGGGGAGAGCAGAGCTGCTGTGGGCTGACATGGGAGGTGACGAGGTGCCAGCATGGGCCTGGCACTGCCATGGAGGGTTTGACAGTTCACAGCAGCAGCCTGGTGCTCCAGCCCCATGGAAGGAGGATGATCCAGGCACCCTGAGCCCTCTCCCTCGCCAGCTGGCACAGGACACTGAGCTTTCAGACCAAATGATCTCAAAGCACTTGGACAAGGCAAGAAATCCTTGTGGCTTCACCTCCCAGCTCCCTGCTTGCAGGCTGAGCCCTTCCTCCCAGTCGCTGAATGAAAACCGTGTGGTTGAAGTGAGCTAATTTTGCTTGAAAGGCTGCGAGTGCCGGTGCAGGCGCCGCTCCCCTCACACGCTGGCGCAGTACGCAGCCACCGTTGCTGCAAGAGACCTGCGGCTCATTTCAAGGTTGAATTTGTCCAGCTTCAGTCCCTGGGATATTTACATCTCTGGAAATTATCTGGGGATGCTGCAGTCCATTATTGTGGAACTGTTGCTTCCCTTGGTCAGATGTCTGGGCAAGTGCTTGGATTTTAACACTTCGATGTCCCTAAACACACCCTTCTCTGTATTCTGTATTTTTTTAAGATTAAGGTAAACATATTTTATTTTCAAGCTTTTCTTTGCAAGGACCGAATACTCTTTTTAAATGACAAGAGATGAGAATCTTGTGCATTTGCATGACCCCAATGGTTTGAAAAACTCCTTTAACTAAACCATTGCCCAGATTTTACTAAAGACACGTGGGGCTGATGTACGTGAGGGCCACTGACACCTAGAACAGAACACATGAGCCCTGAAGTACCTAAAATTATCTCATGTTGGCTTTTGAAGATAAATCTCCACCCTCCATTCAGAATGACAACTTTTGGCAACAACAAGAAAACAGAAATGACAGATGGTAACAAAATCTGGTACACAAACATGACAGTAGGCAATATAATGAACATTTCACCCACTCCTTCATTTATGCTAATCGGTGCTTTTGAGAAACCGGAATTGTTCTGCCAGACAGCCGCGGATCTGAAGCACGGCACAGCAAATCTCAGAGGGCCACCAACCTGAAACCAGGGTAAAACCCCACCAGGCGACTCACTGTGAATGAAATTAAGGTTATCACTAAAGTCCAACCCTGAGAAAATCCCCTCACTCCTAAAAAGCACATCGAGCTCTCCTCCTGCCCTGAAATTCCTGCCCTGAAACCACCACATCCACAAAACAGAGGCAGTTAGGTTTTCCTGCTACCCAAAGCTTCACCAAAATTCAGAGGAACCAGCAGAAATGAGAAGTACCAGCCTTGCAGTCAATGTGAATTGCGCTAAATCAATGTATTTGTTACAGTAACAAAAATTCCCTTCAAAAAGCGCTTTTCTCCCAGACTCAGCTCTCTGAGATGGACTCAGTCCCTGCAGGAAAATGGTCTCTTCCCTTTCAAGCCCACTTATCTCACACTGACATTCTCAGCGGAAGGTGCTATGTCTCCCACAAACTTCCTTTTATTTCCTATAAAAATGTAAATCACCCTATTTTTTCCCCCTACAACATTATGTAATGAGCAGTGTCCTCGCTCAATCATTTTGAAGATGTGCTTTAGCCTCTCTTTTATTCAGGAATCTGTAAGACTGAAACCATTCCTCCCCTTCCTTCCCTGATATCTCAGTGTTTGCTCCTTTGCCTGCTGATGCAAAGGTCTGTGGCCATTCCTGGTGTGGGCAGGACCTAAAAACATCTCAGAGAGCAATAGCATCACCCTTATATTCTCCCAAGGATATAAAAATAAGTTTTCCCACAAGTTAATTGCCATTGCTTTCAGGAAAAAAGGGGCAACCTTGAGCACTTGCCCTCAGAGCCAGCTGGGATGTGTAATTGTACTAATCTGTGTATATTTGTAATCATAAATACGGCTGGTCCTCCATGATCTAAATTTCAAAACACTGCCCTTTACAGGAGCTAATTTTCCTTTGCTTACTGCACTGTCACACATTATCCACAGCAGATGAAATGCTCTCTTCTGGGGGCAGAATCACAGTGAAAACACAGGAAAAATAGGGAATTTTGGTCAAAATATTTCAGTTGCTTTTGAGGGCAAAAACCCCCATGGTCTTGGTGGGTTTCCAGTAACCAGGGCTGCAAATCCTGAAAATCCATTCTTTCCAGCCCCAGGAGAAGGGGCTGGAGATAATCTTTGCGTTAGCAACTCATCTCATAGAATCAGACATCTCCCACTGTCCTCATGAAGATCCGCCCAGACTTCTCTGGCCTGGGGAAAACGTCACTTCTCCTGCTTTCTGTCTTATTCACTTGCCATCTCCTGCCCTGGATGAAGCATCCCAGGCTGTATAGTTCTTCCTTGGGTGAAAACTACTCAGTTTCTTTAATTAGCCTTGATGCCCACCTCCTCCTCTTTTAGACCTTTTGTGCAAAGCCATGTATCAGTTTTGAGTCAAGGGGATCTCAGCACATGGAGCAGTTGGAGCAGAATCCCACATGGATGGAGGCATGGCAGACCAGGGTTTCCTGTTCTCTCTGCTTCAGTTTCAGTCATTCCTAAAAATAATGCCCCAACCAACTTCCAGAACTGAAATATTGGAGAAGAACTGACCAGTAGGGCTGAGGCCTTCCAGAGACCCCCCACACTGCAGCCCCTGAGTACTTTCATAGCCTTTTTATAGAATACACTGGATGGGAAGGAATCTTAAAGCTCATTTTGTTCCACCCCTGCCATGGGCAAGGACACCTTCCACTGTCCCAGGCTGCTCCAAGTTCCATCCAGCCTGGCCTCGGACACTGCCAGGGATCCAGGGGCAGCCACAGCTGCTCTGGGCACCCTGGGCCAGGGCTTCCCCACCCTCTCAGGGAAGAATTTCTTCCCAACATCCCATCCATCCCTGCCCTCTGGTAATGGGAAGCCATTCCCTGTGTCCTGTCCCTCCATCCCTTGTCCCAAGTCCCTCTCCAGCTCTCCTGGATCCCCTCAAGCACTGGAGGGGCTCTGAGGTCTCCCTGGAGCCTTCTTTAGGTGAGCACCCCCAGCTCTCCCAGCCTGGCTCCAGAGCAGAGGGGCTTCAGCCCCTGGGGCATCTCCATGGCTCCTCTGGACTTGCTCCAGCAGCTCTCCATCCTTTTGATGCTGGTGCCCAGAACTGGAGGCAGCTCTGCAGGTCAGATCTCACCTGAATCCCGCCCTCACCTGCTGCCCATGCTGTGGGATGAGCCCAGGCTAACGCTGGCTTTCTGGGCTGCCCCTTCAACACCTGCTAAAAGATACACAAATCCTTTTATTTTTTTAGGTCTTTTTCAAGGCCTTACACACACAGTCTTCCCATCTCCTACCACCTATACTCTTCCTTTCATCTGCCTAATTTCAGAGTAAGGAAGCCATGGTGTTTTCTCTCCAGGACATGGTGAACTCGCTGGCAGGTTGTCTGACGACAAGGAATCTGCCCCAGGACTCCATGGAGAGGTGGGATCTTCTGCCTGTTGTTTGTCATGGAAAAGGGAAGATGTCTGTGTTCAGCTACTATTGAAACCAGGAACCTCAGCTCAAAACCTGGAACATCAGCTTGGGAGGATGCTGCTCTGATCTGCTGTGGCTGAAGGAGGCTCAACCCCATGTCCTCGGCCACCCAGGTGTGTTCACAGGGGTCCCACAGCCGGGGGTCCCTGGGAGCCCCGGAACTGCCTAGCTGTGGGGTGTGTGGGGCACAGGGGGTCGGGATGTGCGGATGGATGGTCTGAGTTGCTTTGCTGAAGCCTGGGCCAGGACCCCCGACAGCCTCCAGCTCTGCCAGGGCCGTCCCCACGTCCCCAGAGGCTTTTGCCGACTCCTGGACACGCTCAAAGTTCACGGTGCTATAAATACCCGGGCACAGGACTGCCAGGGCCGGCCGGCGCGGGGGGGTTGCTAAAACCCCACGGGCTTTCCTTGCAATTAACCCTGTGCATGCACGAGTACCCTCTGTGCGGTTTCAAAAAGAGGAATCCTCCCATTGGAAATGTGTTTAAAACCAGAAGAGAGCAGCAAACTCCTTCAGTGGGCTGATTCCTGCTGGGAAGAGCCCTGGGACTGGTACCAGGACTGGAAGAGCACAAGGCGCTGGAGGATGTTGCAGTGGATGGGTGTTTTGTGGCCAAGCATATCCACAGCTGCTGTGACCCCCAGCTTGGGCAGGCCCTCGCGCTGGGGATGCAGTGACCCAGCATGGCTTGGGTCCCCCCATAAAGCAGAGGCAGAGCAGAGCCTGTGCACCCCACATTCCCCAGAGAGCGTGGGCTCATGCTATACAGCCCCACGCCCTGCCCCACATGCCCACCAGCACAGCCCCGCACCCTGGCCCCCATACGGCTGCACAGAACTCGGCCCCACACAGCCCCACACCCTTGGCCTGTACGCCCCCAGACACCGCAGCCCGGGGCCCCCAGCCCGCCCAGCGTCCCCCCCACCATGCGCAGGAGCGTCAAAACGCACGGAAGAACTTAGAGGGCACCAGAAATGCACTGAATCAGTACAGGCTGCAACCCCGGCTTGGGGACAACCCCAAAACGCGGAGTCCCCAGCGGCTCCAGGTGACCCGAGGCAGAGCACAGCACATCACCTGCAGCGGGGTGGGAAGCGGCTCTCTGAGCAGCCAAACCGGGGAGACGGCTGCGACCGCAGCCACAGCAGTACAGAGCCCATTGCTGGTGCCACACGGTATCTTTTTAACCATTTCCCTGCCACACCTTACTCTGCCGGGCTGAGCGGACAGCCAGTCTGAGGAAGAGCCTCTTGCCCCTTTTGCTTGTTCAAGGCACGGAAGCTCAGTGAGAGCGGAGGACGAGCCGGCAGAGCAGAGCCCCACGGGCTGAGCGCCATCCCTGGCTCCCGCTGAGATTGGACACAACTCAGCGCACACACGGCTCAGGGACAATAGCTCAGGACTGAGCAAGGTGACCAAAGGTGGCCTCCAACCCCACTGGGGCCAGGCTACCTCGAGGTACATCCCCATGGCCTCGCAGGCCGGGGCTGACCCTGTCCCCTGCCCTCGGGAATGTCACAGCTGCGAGGAACCCTTGGCCTTGCTCAGGTCACAGTGTCACCAGAACAACCTCATTTCAGAAATGTCACCTTTGGGTCCCTTCATGCCAAGCAAAGGCATATTCACCTCACTCTCCACCATCCCCTCTCCTCCCATCACCACCACAGCTCCAGTGATGCCAAACACCTCCCTGTTGCAGTTGGATGTTGTGGCTCTTCCTGAGGCTTACTTGACCAGGATTTTGGCTTACTCAGGTCATTGCTCCTGTGGCCGATAGGGTCCTGCCCCACAGCTGGGTCCTGCCCCGTTCCCCACATTGCCTGTGCTGCTCTGGGATGTGGCTGCCCCAGAGCTGGTCCCCTCAAGCCCCAGGGCCGCTGTGAGCGGCACTGCCGGACTCTGCACAGCGCCGGAGCAAAGGAGCCTGGCGGGTGGCACTAGGGGGAGATAAAGGCCGGGACATTGCGGGCCCTGCGCCCTTGCCAGCCTCTCCTGTCCCCTTGTCCCCAAAGCCACCCTGGCCCTGGCTGCTGGTCAGGACAAAGGAGAGAACTGTAGGTTTCCACCTCTCACAGTGCCATTGCTTTGTGGGGTCTTTTCTGGCATCTTCACTCTTTGGGAAGCATCTTTGGCAACGAGGGGCCTTATGGCATTTACACCTTTATGCGGCAGGTATAAAAGCAAGAAACTACCTTCTCCTATGTGTAAGTAGCACATGGACCCTCCAAAACCATCCAGAAAGGAGAACAGATACAACATCCAGAATGGGGGTCAGCAGGGAAGGATGTGTCTGGGTACATGGCCTGGAAACAGAGAGTGACACATACTACAAAAACTCAGCTGGAAGCTCAGCCTGCCACATCTGACTTCCCTTTCTTAATGCCTCTAGGTGCACTTGGCATCAGCACAGCTGTGACAGCCTCTACAGGACTCCACCACCAGCAAACCTGGCACCTTCAGGGCTAAAAACCATTTCAGGGGACCTCTGGGTCAAGGTACCATCCCAGTATCACACCAGCTCCTCTGTTCCCATGGATGTTCCCTTCTCCACAGGCTCCCTGTGACCCCTCTCAGCAGAAATGAGCTCACTAAGGCAGAGTTTGGGGGAGGTCAAGGACCTAAACCAGCAGGCCCTGTCCCCAGCAGAGCTGTTCATGGCCAGCTGGATCAGTGGCACCCACATGTGCAACTGTGGCTTCTGTGGCGTGAATCAGTGCTGGTGCAGGCACTGTGCAATGGCAGCTCTGCAGGCAGGAGCCACACGACGGGGGGAGCTTTCCCCTTGTATTTTCTATGGATTAGAAATAAAAGTTAAATGAATTTCCTCTTTTTCCAGGAAGAGGGATTCAGAGTGTGCCTGGCACAGAGTGATCAAAAAATGCTTCCAATTCAAGTTTATACATCACTTGCAATGCCATAAAACCAAGTGCCTTGGGGGCCTGGCCTCACTGGGTACATGCCTGAACTCCCCAAAAAACTCCACACAAAAAACACCCCCCAAACCACCCACCCACGGCAAAGTTGTGTTTTCTCTTCCACTGCCCAGTCTGGTCACAACCACAGCACAAAAAGGCAACACTTGCCCTTGCAGCCACATCTCTGGTTTGCTGGCATTTCCAATTATTTAGAGCTCCAGCTCCACAGTTTCCAACATTCTCTCTCCTAAACTTCCTGACTGCCGGCACTGGAGGGGAACAGGGCTGGTAACGTGATAGGGATGTTGGCCTCGGACCAGGAGGCTGGATGCAGAGGGGGGAAGGCAGAGGGGTGCCCAGGCTGGGGTGTTATCCAAGCCCCTGCAGGAACAAGGTGTCTTTGGCTCGATGTGAGCTGGCAAGAGCAAGAGGAGGGAAGGAGATCCTTTGTCAGCACTTTGTTATGCACTCCCTGCTCTCTGCTGCCTGGACACACGGACTCACCACTGCTGTGGTGGCAGGACCACCGTTCCCAGGGCTGCTCATGCTGGGTCCTTTCTCCCTCTCAGGCCTGCAAAATTCCATGTTCTGCTTCAGCTTGGTTCCAAACACATGCCCAAAAAGCAGAAACCAGCACAACATCACTGCTTTTCCCACGCTGTGAGGGAAGCGCACGCAGCAGCACCCGATGGGTGCCGAGTGCCCACTGACAGAGGCTCCAACACGATGTTCTTGTGCAAAAGAGCTGACAGACTGTTCCCAGACCCTGCAACAGCCCCTAAACCCTCAGGGGGCTCTGGCACAAGTCTGGGGTTTGCACTGTCCCCTACCCAGGCAGATCCATGGGTTTGCAAATCAACCTGGAAGTAAAGGCTTATTTTTTCAGCTATTTTTCAATAACATTAAATGAGGACAGCTTTCCCTGAGATTTCTGAAGGCACCCAGTGCTGTGATTGCAGCACAGCTTCCCCCCTGTGAAAAGCATCATGTGCCACCATGGAATGGCAGTCTAGGATCTTGGGCTGCAAACAGACAGAGATTTGGGGGCTGTTTCAATTGTTTCCATGCTGGTTCTTTGCTTAGAAAAGATCACTCCTAAGAATGTGACATTCTGCCACACGTTCCACACACCATTTCCCATCTCCCAGCTTGGACACAGCCTTTGAAAAAGCACATTTCACCCTCCAGTGTGCCCCTGGCACTAACACAGCCCCTCTGCAGGCAGAGCCAAGCTCTTCCCAAAGGTTCCTGCTCTCAGGCACCTTGTGCCAAGGCCAGCATGGTCACTTTGTCGTCAAGTGTCAAGTACAAAGTATATGCAGGACAGATGGGTATGAGATTTACAAGATAATTAAGCATGTTAATGGAGTTTATTTGCATCTAGCTCTTAAATTCCCATAAACTCTGAGGCTGGGAAATGAGAATTGCTGCTCGATGTCACAAAGCAACAGAAGTTTAGTTACCAAAAGCAAAGTTGTGATAAATGAGTGAGACCCAAAGCTGCTGTGGCCAGGCTGGGCAAAGCCCTGGAGGTCCCTGTTAGAGACAAACGATTCCTCCCATGCCACTGCAGTGGCCACAGCCATTAGTACAGACTGCTGTGGGCTTTGCTGGGGAAATCATTGCTCCGAAGAAAGATCAGACCTAGAGATGAAGGAAAAGCTCTTTGGTGTGAAAAGGAAAGCCAATGGCTGCCCCTGAAGCAGGACCAGGGCAGAGTCCTTTGAGGAAGTTGTGGTGATGGCAAAGCAGAGAGAGGCAGATGGGCATTCATTGGGCAGAGATGAGGTCCAGGGCTGTGACCCAGACAGAGCTGGAGCAGCCCCATGAAAAAAGGGGAACAGCTTGGATTGGAGATCCCCAGGGAACCCCCAAGGATACCCCAGGGGAACCAGGGCAGGAGCTGGCAGATGTGCTCCACACCCACCTCCCACAGTGCTGGAGCTGGAAGGGCACTGGGGTCCTAATCTGTGGCCAAGCCTGGGCCAGAGGTCACCTGCAATCTCTCAGTCCACAGGAAAGCTGAAATATCACCTCTGCCTGAGCAAGGAGGGCAAAGGCTGGGCAGTTTCCAGCCACCCATAGGTCACACTCCATTACCTCCAAGGTGATGGTGGTTCCTCAGAAGCAGAAACCCCAAGTGGCACAGCCAGTGGTGCAGAACCTGGGGCCACCTCCACACCAATAACCTGTGGGGTCGGGTACCATTCACCTTCCTGGTACCCAGGGCAATCCTGGAGCCTCTTTCTTGCAGAGGAGGAAGAAGCCGGTGAATCCCACAGAGATCCCATTCTGCAGCATGCCTGAGGTGCCAGATCCCTGGCAGCACCTGTAGATGTGAGACATGGAACAGCCTCCAGGTTGGCCCTGCTGTCCTCACTGTCCAGCTGGGCCAAGCACCCAAGGCTCCCTATGAACAAACACAGCCCAGTCTGCTGTGAAACATCTCCCTGAAAGATCTTTGGCTTTTCTTGTTACACATCCCCGTATAAACTAACCATGCACAGGGTGGGCCTTTCAGTACACCCAGCATCGGTGTACAACATGTCCTGACCACAAACCAAAGCACAGAGAGAAAAGAAACTTTAACGTGGGCTTACCCAGGACAAGACAAACCGAAAACAGCAAGACTGGATTAATTTGAAATACCTTGACCAGATTTATTAAAAAATATCCCTTGGCAGTTGACAATCACCATGATCCACAATCAGAACCTAACTGGACAACATTGGAACAGTTTTCAGCTACAGCAGGAGACCTGGGAACACCCAGCAAGGCCTGCACACCCCTGTTGGCATTAAACACTGGGCTGGCACTGAGGAGCCCAGGGCAAACGCTGGCTGTGGTGCCAACTGCACCACAGGTGTTACTCCCATACTTACCTGGTCAGTGGAAAAAAAACAAATGTTCAAAATATGGGGGAAAAGAATCAGTTGTGACCCAGAGAAACTGGACACTGCTACTCTTTGATTCCAGCAGCTCTTGCTCTGCGGCAGCCGTGGGAGAGCAGGGAAAGGGAAGCTGGACAGTGTGGCTGGACACATTCAGAAGCTGTGGCTGCCTGGTGAGAAGGGTTTGGTGCTGCAGGACTCAATCACGGTGGGTCACTGGTCATCCACAGGCAGCAGGATCCAGAGGGAACATTAACATCTGCCACTCAAACCCTGACTGGGAAGGGCTCAGGGCTTCATTCCCCAGTGAAACCCAGTGAAACACACAGTGGGATGCTGACAAGAAACCCAAGAAAGGTGGGAGGTGTGGGACAGACAGACAGACATGGGGCTTGCTCTTTGGGCCGGATTCCAGCTTTGGAAGTATCAAGGCTCCTCTTCTTGCCCAACCACTGCTGCTCAGCCAGTCCTTGCTCTGCAGACACTCACTCCAGAATCACTGCCTCACTCCCCTTTCCAGGCAAATTAAGGGGATCTGAATAAGGCACTGAAATTCCAGAGTAAACCACCAATGCTCTCTGCCAAAGAGAAAAGTAACTATTTAAAGGTCATCCCCAGTTTTGGCCAACACAAGCTCCCTGTGGGGAAAAGCTCTGCCCAGCAGTGACCTAAGGTGGCTGCAGAGGTGCTGCCAGTGGCGGCTGCACAGCCCCTACCCAACACTTCAGGGCTGGATCAAAATGAGGAAAAATTAGGAGGGAGTCACCTTGTCACCCTGGGCACTGGGAACAGGAAGGTCATTCACTGCCAACCAACACATCAAAGTGCAGTGACAAATCCCTTCCGTGTTTAAGATGCCTCCTAAATATGCACCTAATCAAAAATTAACTTGGTGGCTTCACGATTATCAAAGAAACATTGTTAAAAACCAGATCCTAAACAAAGAGCTGAAAAATCTATTCCAAACTATTCTTCTTCCAGATCACGTGCCAAGGGCTGCGGCTGAAGCAGGGCTGGAGCAAAAATACGAAAGCAAAAACGATTTGGAGTTGACACAGTGTATTGTGAATTACTTCTCAGCTTTTCTACATCTAAGAGAGCATGAAATGATCGGCCGTACAGTGGAACAGTTTAATATACAATTGATTACAGAGCCGCAGATAACACACGTTGGATCTATATACACACAGAGCTTAATATTTCACAGATACAACTTTTTGCCATCTCAGTTTGTCCACGAAGCATTGGCAGAGTATTTACAGTGAGGCTGCTGCGAGGAAGCCCCGTCCCCCTGCACAGCCCCGGGCGAGGCTGCCCAGCAGGGTGTGTAAACAGAGCGGTTCTCTCTCTGCAAGGGAGGGAGAAGCACGGGCTGTGCTGGGCAGGAGGGAAAGGAACCAGAGATACCAGGGAAAAACAATGTCCAGCTAACCTGGAGACTTCAAAACACTTAAATTTGCCTTTTTAAGTATTTTAACTGGAAACTGTTCTCAATTAATTTTCAATTTGTAATTCAATAATGTTTCAATGGCATTTTCAATTAATGCTTGTTATCCATCTGTACTTCTATACATCCCCACGTGTGCTTGTGCAAGGACAGGCAGTGCTGAAGCCCTGGGTCAGTGCTGAGGGAGCTTCTCAAGGAAGCAGGGGATGCCCAGGGGCCTGTGCTGGCTCCCAGGCCCACTCCTTTCCCTCAGCAAACCAAAGCCAACCCTGGTTTCAGCTGATCACTCCAAAAATAATCTCTGTCAGGCTGTTTGTAATCAGGTACCACCACCCTCGATGCCCAGTGATGGCATTCCTGGGGGATCACTGTGTGGGCCTGCCTGTGTGGACAGAGGCCAGGAGATCCAACCCCAACCCCGATCCCCAGCCCCAGCCGGTTGTGGTTGGACACAGCGCTCTGGTTCCTACTGCAGGCTTGCAGTAGCCAGCTGGAATTTGCTCTGTGAGAAAAGCAAACCTACAGGCAGTAGGGCAGGTGCATTTACCAAGGTGTCCAAGGCTTGCCCTGGCTGCAGATGCTGCCCAGGAGCAAACCTCCCCAGAGCTTGGGGTCAGCTCAGCTGCTGGAGCTGCTGCTGCCCAGGCACCACTACAGGACCTACACGGCAGCTCCTCCACTGGGGCTGGCTGCAGCTCCTTCCCCACTGACCTCCCTTCCCCATCATTTACATCCCTGCCTCGTCCCCTTCAATGCTGAAAGGACCAAAGGATGAGAAAGGAGGAATCCAGGGCCTGCAAAGACAATATTTTATGCTAAGGTAAGAATCCTGTTCCATGGAAAGCAGGAGCTTTCCTGAGCAATTCAACACCTAAAGCCATCCAGCTGGCACTGAGCAGTGAGGTGGCTTTCCTGAGAGCACACAGGGGGAGCTTGTTTAGTTGTTCCTGGGGAACTGGGTGAGGGTGGCCAAGGTCCTTGTCATCTTTGGATACTGCTGCTGCCTCCCTGCACACCAGACACCTCCAATCAAGCAGGAAAAATTCCCAAAGATTCAGCGCGACCTCAGAACTGTGTTTCTTATCAGCAGATGTTGCAGTAGTTAAGGCTCTTGGCTTTAAAGAGTTTATTACTTTGGAAGTTTAAAGCTGTACTTGCAGTAGGGTGAAACAGGTCTCTGTCTCAGCTTATGTATTATGTATCTCTGTGTCTCAGCATGGGCTCTGAAAGCAGAAGCAATTAATTTGGGGAGAGGGTCACTGGTAACTGTGGGCTCCTGGAACATCTGCTGGTACCAGTGGGACTGTGCCAGTACCTGTGCAGTGGCCAAACCCTGGCTGGGATGCAGAGCAGAGCTGGCAGGGCTCCCCTTCCTTTGGACATGATGGAGTGATACATCCAGCACTGGAAATAAACCCTAAACACAGCTCTGGGCTCACCTGGAAAAGGCAAAGCTTCAGAGTCACTATAGAGGTTATTTCCCCTTGGGCACACCCAGATGGACCACAAGCTATGTGTCCTTCCCTGCCCTGAGCTGTATCTCCAAGCATAAATTGATACAAACCATCTTCAATTCCAAAGACAGAGCTGATGCACTAAGGTAGAAACAAGTGAAGACTTGAGTAACTGGGAGAGGAAAAGAAGGAAAAGCTTGAGAAAGTCACTGACTCATCTGAAAGAGGATTTGAGAATTGATGGCCAAATCAGTGACATGGAAGTGGTGACATTGGCTTACACCACACATCCAGCAATGAGCTGCATGACAAATTGGTCAGAGCATCACCAATGAGAGTGAGAACTTAAAATTGTACCAACTGTTCCCAGCTATGACCTTCTCTGCAGTTCTTCAACTCAGTGAATGCTGCATTTTCTGCAGATTAAAATCCATTACAGGCATGGAGATGCTCAGAGGACTGGAGCCCCTTTAGAGCCAGGCTGGGAGAGCTGGGGGTGCTCACCTGGAGAAGAGAAGGCTCCACGGAGACCTCAGAGCCCCTTCCAGGGCCTAAAGGGACTCCAGGAGAGCTGGAGAGGTACCTGGGACAAAGGATGGGGGGACAGGACACAGGGAATGGATTCCCACTGCCAGAGGGCAGGGTTAGATGGGATATTGGGAAGGAATTGTTCCCTGGGAGGGTGGGGAGGCCCTGGCCCAGGGTGCCCAGAGAAGCTGTGGCTGCCCCTGGATCCCTGGAAGTGTCCAAGGCCAGGCTGGACAGGGCTTGGAGCAACTTGGGCTAGTGGAAATTGTCCCTGCCCATGGCAGAGGTGAACTGGATAAGCTTTAAGGTCCCTTCCAACCCAAACCATTCTGGGATTCTGTGCAATTGTTGCAGTGAGACAGAAAACAGGGAGAGAATGGCCCAACAACACCAAGGCTGAGACAGGAGATGCCGACAGTGGTCTCGGGGCCATTCCAGAAGTGTAAAACACCAAGGGCTGCTGCCTCAGACTCTGATCTCCAGTGTGGACACTGGCACGTGGAACAGCTCCTGAGGAGGATGCTGAACTCCACGTCTGGAGCTGGTGTGTGGGAAGATGCTGGGCACCTGCCTGCAGCTCCTGGCCAGCCCTGGGCTGGGCAGCTGGGTTAGGGCAGCAAATGTTTAACAGCTACAGTAAGGGACCAGGAAAAAAAAAGCTTCAAATGTCCCCCACCAATCTGTTTTGTCCAAACTAATCTTTCTCCCAAGCCAATACTGACTGCCAAAGGCAAGGAGCAAACAGTTCTGTACATGTTGTACAGCCCAGCTCCTTATCAGAGCTGGGACAGAAGTTCAGTTCATATCAGAAAGACTTGAAAGAGATTTTATATGAAATATTTGTATTTTTTTTTCTACCAGAGCTTTACCCAGTGTCTGCAAAGCACCTCAAACCTCCTTCCCATGGCACCCTCAAACTGCACCACTGTTAAGACAAGACACAGTCCACCCCTGTTTTATTCTCTCCTTCAACCTCAACAGAGCCCGGTTTTAAGATTTTAAATACACTCTTTAAATAAGACAAAGGCAGTAAGCTCCTGCTGTCTGACTTTCACCAATAAAACTCCCTGGACAGAGTTCACACGGGGGTGTTAATGCAGATTCCAATAAAACCAGTCCATTTTAAGTGTTTCTGGTTCCCTGCTCCCAGAAAACAAGAACAGCCTGGGAAGCTGAGGCTCTGCTTCTCACCTGAGACACCTTCCCTCCTGCCCTCCTGGACATACAGATCAGCCCTTGGAACACCCAGAACCTTATTCCACATTCCCTTCTCCTTGTGTCCCCGATTCCAGACCTGGAAGCACCAGCAGTTACCAAAGCATGGCACTGTGTCCCACCCACTGCTCCGAGCTGAGGCCCCTTCAGACCACGGCTGCACTCCAACTGCTCCAGGGCCTGCAGGAACTGGGGAGAAATGGTTACTAATCCCAACTTTTTTATAGGATTTTGCAGAATCCCACTGCCACTGCCTGCACAGTTCAGTCTCTGCAACAGCAAACAGCAATTCAAGTTTTACCCCAGGAAACAAACCAAGGACTGCTACAGCCTGCAGAGAGAACTCAAAAGTAGAAAAACATTGGAGCAAATGACTTTGCTGCCCCAGCTGATGTTCCACAAGCAGCAAGTGAAGTCTCAGCATTACTCTGAGAGTTCAGCTGGCTTTTCACAGCTGCTTTGGTGCTGAGATGGCAGTGCCATGGCACTGAGTCATCCCTGCACCTCCACCTTGACTGTTCCCACATGCAAATTATTCTGTACTTACAGTCAAACCACCCCTCTGGCACTTCCAGCAACTGGAAAAATCATATCAATAAACAACAACTGCATTTTAAATTTAATTCTTAAATTTAACTGCAGGGGTGTGCCTCTTCTGTATCTTCTGTCACCACCACGAGGAGGAAGCTGCAGCTGTGACCAGGCAAAATGGACCAAGATAGCAAAGCAAACACAACCTCCCCTTTCCTCAGGACACAGGGAGGCACCAGCAGCACCTGGAGCTGTGACCTCAGCCCAGGTGTTGCAATGCAGCAGGGAAGACATAGGCTCCCAAAGGCGAGGAGCAGGGAGACAGCAGCCACCTTTGTGTCACATCCAAATGGAGCAAAAGAGACCACAGCAAGGAGGAAGGGAGAAAACAGGGTCTTTAAATTTGGCAGAACCTCCTCCTCCCCCTAAGGTAAGGTGCAGATGTAAACAGCCAGAGGAATTACAGCCAACCTCAGGCACCCTCAGCCTCTTGAGATGTTGTGACATGAATTAACTGCTCCCTTACAACACCTTTTGCTGTATTCAGAATGAAAGCTTTAGAAACAGGTCAGAATTAGCAATTTTAAAATGCCAGAAACCCTAAAAACTTGGCCTTTTACTCAGGAATAAACTCCTCTTTAGCTAAATCTGCTAGGGGTACAGGGACCTCCCTTCAGTTTTGCCCTGGGCACCTCCTTTCTGTGCTTTAGCCCTAAAGGAAGAGTACCCAAATACTAATGTTTTGTGTAAAGCCCTTGGGGAATCCACCCTTTCCTCCCCTCATGTTGTCACTCCTGGGACACAGCAGAAGCTGCAGCCAGACCATGGCACTGCCCCACCCTGCTCGCAGTGCTCACATCACCTCCAGCAAAGAGAAATGGACCCAAATCCTGGGAATTAACAGGCAAATCCATCCTTCTCAAAATCCTAATGGCAGAAGTTAATAGATAGGAATGCCATTTACCTGGTTCTCACTGAGAAATCTCTCACAGGAGCAGCAGGGAGGAAAAAGCATTTTGGTGTGTTAGCAGCAGATTAAGACCTCACTGACCACAACACTCTGTGCACTTCTTGTCACTCTGCACTTTGGAGCAGGTGGTGCAAGTGGCAGAAGGCAACACAGGGCTCACCAACACTCAGCAATCTCCTCAACCTCCTTCTCTGGACCATTTTAAAATCACTGCCATTAAACCACCCTAAAGATTGGAAGCACAGCCATGCACAGACTGTCATGGAATAAATCCCTGGGGACCTGGCCAACCCCCCCATGTTCAGACACCACTGCTGGCACCAACAGCACACACACCACAGGCATTTTAATGGAGTGAACTTTGCCTGTGGCCTCCCACCAGCACACGTGTCAGGAATTCTGCAGCAGAGCCACACAACCCTGCTAAAAACACCTCCGGAGTCATTTTTTTGTCAGGATAAATCTTCAAAAGCGTGAGGGGAAGTGTGAAGGTTCAGCTCAGACTGCTTTACAACACAAACAGGTATCCCCCACCTCCAAACCATCCACTGAGAACTGAACTTCTTGATTTGGTTACTATACTGAAGAGATTTAACCCCTGGCAGCCCCACAGCCCCAGCTGTGGGATTCTTGCTGCTGTCCTGGCAATGAGCAAATGGGCACCCCTGGTTACCCATCAGGGGTCTTTTCCTAATCCAGTTAAGGCAGAGTACCACCACTGGTAGTTCCCAGTGCAGACAACAGCCCTTGATTTCAGAGTCCACCAGTGCTGCTGTCCTCAGTGCCTTTATTTGCTTAGTGCCAACAAAGAGAGGCCCTGGTGGGTTTGGGGTTTGGTATCCGGATGTTCCCACAAATCCAACAATACTCCCACAGCCCCACATCACAGCAGCACGGGAGCCTTGTGTACTTTATAGGCTGGAGGACAAGGATTTTGCATCCTGAAGTGCTTAATCAATGAAGAGGAAGGTGTTTTGGGTCCAGAGCCCCATTCCAGCACCTCTTCCTTCCAGGTTTAACCACAAGCTGCCCAGCTCTCCCGGGTGCAGGGCTGGGGCTGGTGGTGGTTTGGTTATTGCACAGCATCTCAGGGAGACAGTGCCTCCTGACTGAGCTCTGCCCTTGCACACAGCTGAGCAGGGAGAGAGCAAGGATGGGCAGGGCCTATAAAACTGGGAGAAAGGAGTGACAGGGAGAAAGGCTGGAACGACTCTGAGACAATAACATAACACTAGAAGGCATGTAAACAATTCTGGATCATGTTAGCTCCTTGCCTGTAGGAAAAGGAATCCTGATACACCTTAACTGAACCAAGAACCCTAACAATGATTTCAGGAATACATTCTTCAGATGCAAGAGGTATTTGCAGAATTACTACCTGAAAGTTGGAAGTGCAACCCACAATGGTGAGGAGGGAATTGCAACCAAGGGAGAAGGAAGCTGCTGGAAAACTGTGCCCTCAAAACCCCCATCATACTGCTGCTCATTGGGAACAGCCTCCAAACAGGCAACAGCATCTGTGGCACAGGGATTTAGGAGTGAGGATCCCCTGGTTTGTTGTGTGCTGGCAGATTGAACAAAGAAGATGAATTCTGAATAGCCTTCCTATCAAATGGGATACTACATGCATAAACAGCAGCTTTGTAGGACCTGTGTGCAGAGTTCTGTTTAAGTGAGATCCAGAAATCCCACAGACTCACATCTGATAAAGGCTTCATGGGCTCCATGCTGACTGTGGAGTGGAGATGGATCTCCACCAGCTGAACAGGAACCCCACCATGGATATATTTATTACTCATACCCCAAAATCACATGGAGATGAGAGGAAGAATCAACACATTCTGACTCGAGTTCAGATGGAAAAAGCCCCCAGCACCATGCAGCCAGTACAGCACTTCCTTTCCCCAGCTCTTCCCTGGCTGATCAACTTGTTTTGGGAATAAAAATCCTTTCACTTTATTTGGTGTCAGAGGGAGTTGGCTGAACTAGAATAGTTGAATGGTCAATATGATCCCCAGCAGAGCATCAAACACCAGAGAGGGAGGTGGAGGAAGCATGCAGAGGGCAGACTGGCACAGCCTAAGCCCCCAATCCCACAGTTCCCTCTGTGCAAGCAGCTCCGGGGCTCCCGTAGGCCTCTGCTCCCAGGGACCTGCACAGAGCTGTTTGCAGGACTGGGAAATTATTGTGCTTCTCAGCTCACTACAAGGACTCTTTTCCCTGTTCCTGCTTTCAGCAGCAGGATGGGAGCATTCTGTTCTCTTCCCTGCTGCAAAAGCACAGAGTGTGTGTGTGAGTGTGTGTGTGTGTGTGTGTGTAAAAATCCTGAAAAATATTGTGCAGCACCATTGGTTCAGTCCAGAGGGAAGCTGGGATACTCAACTGTGTTTGGTGGCTTCCAAAGTGTCACCAGCTTGGAAACAAATATTGCCTAAGGTAACATCCTCACAGTGGTTGGTAGTTCAAAGAGGCTCAAACACTGTCTTATTACTCCCATTAAACCCATGAACAATTCATCTCTCCCCGTCCCTTCCACACAGGAAGATTCCCAAATGAAATAAAAAACCCCAAAAAAACCAAACAGGAATTAAATAAATAAATAAATAAAGGCATTCCCAAAACATTTATTTTGCTTCTCTCTTTCTCTCTCTCCAATCAGCTCAGAGACACCGACGTCACCTACCTTGGCCCACTGAGCCATGTACGGAGCTGGGAGCCCTGAACTGCAGCACTCCCGTGGTCTCTCCTCTGTTTCTGGAAACCTGTCCCCAGAGCTGGCACTGTGCCAACCCTCCTTCCATTCCCACGGATCAGTAACTCATTGGCTAGATGGAAAAGAAGTGTATCCAAAGCACACTATGGCACATGGAAGCTGCAGAAAGCATCGGGAAAGGAGAACAGAACTACAGCAGCTGTTCCTCCTGCCCTAACTAAAGGCTGAGCCACGGCACAACTCGCCCTCCAGCCAGACCCAGAGTGTGTCACCCCTTGCCCAGACATTCTTGTGGTGCATTACTGGCACTTTATAGCAGTCTCATATGGTAGATACATGCACATGTCTGTGTGTTACATACAAAAGGTCTGATAACAGTAAAACATTGTTCCGAGAGATATAAAAAACCCAAGGAGTTGCATTAGCCAAAAAAAGTGTTTTGTGAGAAACAACAATAAAAATGATATAACCACAGCTTCTCTTTTCTTTAAAATTAGATAAATACCCAAAGCTATGATTTCACTTGGGGCCTCTGTACCTTGACAGGGAGTCCAATGGAGTATATCTGAAGGCACTTAATATCCTCTACTCAGCTGTAAGATGGTTGCACAGGGAGCTGGGGAGCTTGGGATGTGATCTGGGGCATGGAGGAGAGAGATGGATGAAAACAAGCCCTGAAGAGCCATGATCCACACAGCCCCAGGTGCCGAAATGAACACAAACGTACAACCCAGGTGTGGAGAAGGTCTCTCTTGAAAAAGAAAACTGCCAATTGCAAAAGTCTGTGTGTTTCTATGGACAGAGCACTTCATGCAACTCTGACAGTTCATCATACACTCTTAGAGATATTTAGCTTTGTCAGTTCATTGACCTCCTCAGTCCCCACTTCCTCACAGTCATCATTCTCCACGGCTTTGCCAAACCTGCACCTCTCCTCTGCCTTCGCCGCGTCTTTCTGGAGCTTCTTGGCGGAAAGAAGGGTGTCCTTGGCTTCTGAGCTATCTGTGCCATGGGCTGTCTTATCAGAATTCTGTACAGAAGGCACCAGGTTGGCAATCTCATCCGTCGGAGACCGCCCAATGCTGCCATCCACTTGAACCCGAATGTCTGGAGATATGGACAACTGGTGATGTGGCACGATGCCGTTGTCCATGCACTTGGGGTAAAGGTAGGTCTTCATCTGACCCTTCCCCTTCACATTGACCGTCCCCCTGTAGTCAAAGTCATACCCCATCTTGCTGAGGATGCGGTAGCTCTCCTCACTCACCTGGATGCGGCACTCGACGCCGGTGGTGTCCATCCTGCTGGCGATGTTCACAGTGTCCCCCCAGATGTCATACAGCAGCTTGGTGGTGCCGATGACCCCGGCTGTGAGGGGGCCGTGGTTAAAGCCGATCCGGAGCTTAAAGTTAAACCACAGCATGTTGTTGTTGAAGTCATCCACCACCCGCATCATTTCTTTGGCAAATTCAAAAAGGGTCTGCAGGTGCCCGTGGGGATGGCTGCTGTCCTGGCACTGCGAGGTGTTCAGCCCCGACGCCGCCATGTAGGTGGCCCCGATGGTTTTGATCTTCTCGATGCTGCTGTAGTGGGGTTTGCTCAGCAGCTCGTCGAAGTCCCCGATGAGCTCATTCAGGACTCGGTAACACTCCTTGCCACCCTCGTAGTTCTCCTCGTAGAACTCGCTGAAGTTCACGATGCTGGCGAAGATCACCCCGCCGCTGTCGTGGTTTTTGGAATAGCTCTGGGACACCTTCAGCTGCTCGGCCACGTGGTAGGGGATGATATTCCTCAGCAGCCAGTCAGCCTGATCCCTCATGCTCTGGATCTTGGTGCGGTGCAGGTCGGCTTCCACATCCCCGTGGTAGTGCAGCCGGTAACTGACCTCGAACTCGCGGTTCAGGAACCAGACCAGCAGCAGCAGCAGGAAGGACACCAGAACCACCTCCTGGCCGATCAGCTCCGCCGGCCGCTTCGCCTCGCTCGGCACCGAGCTGTTGCACGGGCTCTTTCTGGAGCTGCACAAAGGGGAGAGCACACAGGTGCATTTTAGGTTAGGGCATGGCCATCCCTGCTCCACAGTTAGAAATCCTCCGCTGGAAAAGGAAGTGTGGGAAGTAGAGTTACACACTAAATTATAAAATATGCGTTAAGAACTTCATCTGCTGTCAAGAAAATGCCAAAGAATTAATTAAATTCTTAAACTCACTGAATACTTCCTTAAACCCACCAAGTATTTCTTCATCATCATGTTCAGTGGCACAGCCCAAGCCTGACTTCACCAAGGAAACAGTTATCATTATATCCAAACATCTAATATTATATATATTAATACATAACTAAAAGCACTGCATGTAAATATGTGGCTGTGTGTGTGTTTAGGTATCTGAGTGCACTGAATGTCTGTACATGGGGGTGTATCTGTGAGTTTTGTGGAATTTATCTGGTTTTGTATTTTTTATTACCTCTAATATTCAGAACCAGCTGCATCACACTCCTGTGCCTTTCCCTTGTGACCTCAACAAGGACAAAGAGCCTTTGCCATGTGCCTTTAATACTACACGAAGGGTTTGGGAGAAGATAACCCTGGAAAAGACACATCTTGGAGAACCCTCGTGGCAGGGTGTTGGAACTGGATGAGCTTTAAGGTCCTTCTGACCCCACCCAGTCTGTGGCTCTATGAACTGCATGAAGTGGGGAACATGGCTGTGCTGACATCTTCTTGATGTAAAATCACTTCTGCTCTTGGTGGAGACAAAAAGTTTCTCCAAGTGCCAAGATTACATAAAATAATCAAAAATTCCTGTCTGCCATAGACTGGGAGCAATATTTCAGATCCTTTCGACAGTTCACTGCCTGCCTGTGCAGATTATGAGGTGCTGATGGAGCATCTGCCAGTGCCAAGCCACCCTGAACGAGGAGACATCTGCACTCTGCAATCTCAACTTTCTACAGAGATGCAAAGACACAAATTGAATCTGAGAAGGCCCCACCTATGCAATCCCAGAAGCGAAGGCTAAACGCAGACAGCTTGGCACGCAGTCATTTCTGCAGGGATCCAACTGCATTTTTTGGATAAAATTATGCCAAAGCTTGAGATTTGATATGAGCAGACATGCGCTGAACTTTTTCAAGTTAAGAGACGGTTTGAAAAGGGAAAGCATCACATCAACCTTTCTCCTGGAGAGCCAGAAAGGAATCTGTACTCGGCACCTGCCTGCTTTTCTCTGGGAAGGAGGGAAGGGATTAAAACTCAGCACAACTGGAGCAACAGCTCAAGAAGAGAAGGCTGAATTTGTTACTGGAATATACAAAAAAATTCCTGAGTTAATTTTGTTGCTTCATGCCCATGGGGGACAGGCTTCCACTTTGGATATATTTTAGAACTGAACTTTATTACAGGCACAATTTCTTTTTCTGAGTTTCATTCTCAAATACTTGACTGACAGAAAAGTGTGATGAAACAAAACCACAGCACAGCTGTGAGACAGATGAACGAACTTTATATCCAAAAATATTTCTCTGTGCCACAGTCTTTGTATCTAATCACTTTTTTACAGAAATCCTATGGGGAAAAAAGCTTCTGGTGAGTGGAATATTTACAATACAGAGTGCAGGTTGAATTTCATATGAAAGATAGGACAGATTACATTGGAAATTACTTCTTTTGTTTTCTACAACAAATATACATCTCCCAGGAGAAGTGAAGGTGTATTCATTTTATTCCCTCTTCACAAGGGGACCATGAAAGGAGATGTCCCAACTCAAAGTAGGGGCCCACCATCAGGTTCCTGTAATTGCTGTACCAAGATACTCCTTCCTTCCTGATTCTCAACAGAATCTCTGTTATGAGCCTATTTATCTCCTCCCTTGAAAAGACGAGTTAGAGACAAAGACATGGTTTAGTGGTGGCCTTGGCTGGGTTAATGGTTGGACTTGATGATGCTCGTTGGTCCCTTTCATCTCAGCATAGTCTACAATTCCCTGATCTTGGAGGTCTTTTCCAGCCTAAATGATTCTAAAATTAATGACTAGAAGGGAACAATTCCTGAAATACAATCCTTGCTACTTATTTTGGAGGTAACTCCCTGCTTGATGGGCTTGTAAAACAAAATGAGGGGATGGTAGGTAGGGGAAAAGATCTTGGAAAGTAAGAGGTAGGGGTAAGTGAGGAAGGAATCTGGATTAAGTAGCACAATTCAGGTTCTTCTCTGAATCTGAATTCATTACTTCACATGTCTTGTGGGCAGAGATCTGTGAAAGGATCTGAACAATGACTGTTACTGCTCTGAGAGTACAAGTTTGACCCAGATAATCCCCTCTAATATCAGACATTCCTGCCACAGGGATTTATTTAAATCATTAAAGGCTTTTTATTTACAGTTTGCAGTACAAAACACTCCTCAAAGTACTTTAACTCTTCTCCAGTGAATGAGACAAGCACCACAAACGTTCTATCAGGAAGTGGAAAGCAGGATCTGCCTTCAGGGATGAAGCTGCTGCCTCCCATTCCCCATTCCTGCAGTGCTGGCACCTGGGGGTTCTCCATGATCTGCTCAGCATGGCCTGACCTCGTTGGCCACACAGGCTCCAGTCCTGAGATCTGCATGTGCAGGGAGTGACTACTTGTGCACTGATCTCCTTCCATGAATGGGGAATGGGGTGAGATCCCAAAAAGAAGCTGCAGTGGCTTCTCCAGAGCAGGCATTTTTATCCCAATGTGCATCAGAATGGAAGGCCCTGATTCCAGCCAGAAGGAGAGAGTGACTGCATTGCCTTCACTTGGAAATCCAGCCTGTGGATGCTGCAGTGAGCAGGATACAGGACCTGCAGGGCTGTAAACCACCTCCCCCAGGCAGCAGCCATGACCTGGAGTCACCCTTTGGAATGAAAAGAAGAAAAACTGCCCTACACCTCTAGCAGAAAGGATCAATTCCTCTGCCCAATCTTTCTCAATTCTACTTTTCATGAGGTGCTTCAGCAGAAAACTGATTCTAAAAATCATTCAAATTGAAATCTTGAGCTGACAATGTTTCTTTAACTTGAACTGGTGAAATGCTGCCTGGCACAGCCCCCTCACTATTAACTTGGCACCACCATCCAGGCTGTGAACATGGAACAAGTGAGACTCCAGAGATAGAATCTCCTTTGGCTTGATCACAAATCATAAAGATAATAGCTTTCCACTTACAGAGCTTGCTGGAAAGCCAGTTTGCTTCTGAGCCAATAACCCCTGTTTGGATTTGGATATCTTGCTATATTGAAAGAGGATGCCTCTGTCTGCTAAATCTGAGAGAAGAATGCAAGGGAGGAAAGGTGTGGAAAAGGGGATCAAACTGCTGCTTTCCACGAAAAAGGTGCAGTGGATGCTTATAAACCCTTCCCTACAACCAGGTGATTTCAGTCTCCACTCAAGTGGCCGATTGCTGTTCCCCCTTGAGCAACTGCACTGGAAAGCGGCACATCCCACTCGCTCTGAGGTAAGGAAGGAATGAAAATGAGAAATATTTTCTGCTTAAAAGACGAAGTTCATGGTCATCCTTTGAGCTGAAGAACTAGGCTGCCTGGAAAACAAGGCAAGCTCCACTTTTTATTTACAGACAGTGCAGAGATGAACTCTGCGCTAAGGCTTCATTACCATTACTACTGTCTCTCTTCCCAGGCAACATTAATATTATCTCTGTTCTTCATCAAGAAAAGGGAACAACCTCATTAAAGGCAGCACACAAGCTTGTCTAGCCCTCTTAGAACACAGGAAAACTTTAGTGGGGTAATCAGGAAACCTGATTTATTTAACTCTGGCAGAAAGGCACAGCAAAAAATTTTGTTAGGCTAAGAGAGTTTCACCTTTTATTGATCCATTACCAGAAAAAAGGGGAAATTCTCTACTCTAGAAATGTGGTATACAATAATATACAGCATAAAAGCCCTGAAAAAAGAAGCCAAATTCTGTTTAATGGCAGAAACAGAATAGGATTAACTCCCAGTTCTCTGTTTGAACTTGTTAATGTACAGGTTTGGGCAAGATCAGGCCAGGGGAGCTTGACCAAAGGGCAGTGCTGAGCAGAATCAGCACATGGGTCTCTTCCTCAGCTGAACGAGCACAGACATAATAATAAGAGTGAAAAATGGAAGTTTAGAAATGTTTAATGAGTGACATATTTTGGTTACTGCCTTACTTGGCCTTTCGATCACAAGCCAAGCCTTGTAAAGGAGGCAAAGCCTCACTCCACAGCTGCTCACAACAGACACCTCCATAGTTTGGTCCTCAGCAACTCTCATCTTCACCTGTCATGAGTTAGAAGTTATATATTTATGGAATAAAAATATCTGCAGAGAAACAATGCTTGACAGGTGATCTTTTCACAGATTTCTGTCACTGAGGTGAAGACCCAGTTGTCAATGACTTAAGGCAGGAGGAATTATTGATCAGTGATTAGCAGCTGGCCAGGACCCTGTTGAGCTGCTAGGGAAGAGGTTTGAAATTCTCAACAGCACAAAAGCTTCACAAATGAAAAATAAGGATCCAAACTAAGGCTCATCCTAAGCCACTACTGGAGTGATCACTACACTAATGCTTACAAAAAAAAAAAGCCCCCTTCATTCTTTTGGCTTTAAATTTCTGTTCTGGATTTAATGAACTGGAATTCTATTACAAAAAGAAACTTCCATGAGTCAAAACCAGGAAAAAGTAGGATCCTGGTTTGGTCCAGAGACCCCCAAACCCCAACACTGTAGTAAGTGCTGAGTCCTTGGCGAAGAAATACCCAAAGAACCACTGTTCTCATCCCTCTGTACTAAACCTCACGTGTCTTCTAAACTACCACAGCATTTGTGGAGATGAGAGTTATTAAAAAGGAATTTTGTTTTGACACATGCTCCCAGGAGAAGCAACATGCTCCTGAAAACCCCTTTTAGATGCACTACCAAACTCACATATCCAAAGTTCAACCATACCCAACGTGGCCCAAATGTTGCCCCCAAATTTGCAATAAGCAAACACAGACTTGTCTAATACCAGTAAAAACACTTCAAAATGGTATTGCAAAAACTTGCAATAAATCTATGAGAAACTCAACACTGAAATCACCAGAGTGAATCTTTTAACTTGTGTATTTTAAGGGGTTATTAATAACCCAGGAAGGGATTTCTGTTTGCTTTGAAAGCCTGGGGGCTAAAATTTCCTTTTCTCTCAGTTTTATGACTCCCTGCTCTGCCCAGGCGAGGTGTCAGCCAGACCCAGACTGTCACATCCCACCCTGGGAAGGCAGCTGGCTGCACATCGAGCTCCTTCAGAGGAAACTCCTCTGCACTAGGGAATTCTCACCTACCCAGCTGTGAGAGCATCCAACTCACACTGCTTCTGAATGGTACAAATCAGCCAAGGAGATCAAATAAACAGCTTGTGGTGGACAGATAATGCTCTGAAAGCTGCTCCTACTGGAAAAACAGGTGCTGTTTTAAATAGCTCCTCCATAGTTCTATTTCCTAGAAATCCAATTTTAGGAGAAAATACCATTACACAACTCTGTGACAGCAGAACCCTGATGAGTTTTGGTCATACCCAAGTCATCTGTAAAGGAAATTACACGAGGAGCTTAAACACAACTCGCTGAACCAATTTGCTGAATTCCCAAGTTATTACTGTGGATGCAAAGTTTTGCTACATGTAATTCACTGAAAATGTTTCTACCACTCAACATAAAGATGATAATTTTATATAAAGCTTACCTAAAGTTCTGTGCCAAGTCTAGATGAGGAGCTTCCATGGAGCTGAAATGAAAAAAGCACTGATTTCAGAGTGAATGTTAAAGCAATAAACAAACCATCCTGCATCATTCCAGACAGAATTTTCAACTTCTCTATTGCACAGACCAATAATTGCACTGCAGACCTGATCAACTGCACACAAACTTTGTCTGAACATGACTTATCTGCTTGGAATAAGGAACCAGCCAGAGATGCAAATCCTGGTAAAGGCAAACTGGAACTCTGTGATGCCTGGAATAAGTGTTAAACAATCCCATCTTACCTGGAAAATAGGGAAAAGCAATCCCAGAACTCTAAGACTCCATTATGCCCTCGTTTTATGTGAGCACAAAGAACAAAGATTTTAAAAACAAAACACAAAGAGACAAACCCCAACATCTCCAAACAAAAACCAAACCACCCCAAAAACAACAAAACAAACAAAAAAACCCAAACCACCCAAAACCAAAATAAACTCCCAAATCCCCAAAATGCTAACAAACACAGAACCCATTTCTGAAGATGCCATTAGAGAAAACAAGTAGTTCAAGAATTTTTCATATGTACTTGTATTACATTTTCTCTGCTGAAATCAAGTAGCAAGAGAATATCAAACTCTCAGGATTAGTTACAATAGGAAAAGG
Organism: Anthoscopus minutus; assembly: GCA_013399455.1. NCBI lineage: Eukaryota > Metazoa > Chordata > Aves > Passeriformes > Paridae > Anthoscopus > Anthoscopus minutus. The sequence goes on along the minus strand of VWYI01039964.1, from coordinate 264,500 downwards.
TAGTAAACTACAGAATGGATCTGTCTGTGGTGCAGACAGGGCTGCAACTTCCACTGTGACAAAAAATATTATCAGAATCATTGTAAGAGAGGAACAAAAAGATGATTATTAACAAACTGAAGTAATGGGCTTCACTAACTAAACCTGTGTGACTTTTGTTCAGGATCAATTCTATCGATCACCTTTTCAGACCCACAGCTGAAGAGCTCCATTACTTGAAATATTTATTTTTGAGAGATGAAATAACAACATATTCCATGATTTCTGAAGCTTGCCCATTAATGATCACTGCTGTTCACACCACAGGTGGAAATACAACATCATTAGTAACATTTATTAAGATAATGGGGTTTCCTAACCTTCACAGAGCCCCTTCAGCACACAGCAAGAGCTGATGCTGTGACCTGACACAACAGCAAGGTCTCCACCTCTCAGCTTTGGAAGAGCCATTCCCAGTCCCTTAATAAAGTTAAAATGCAGGGAAAATCCCCAGTTCTGTGTCTTTCTTTCTGCACAAAGTCTCAAGACAGAGTCTGTCCAGGAGTGAATTCCATTACCCTCTTTTACCAGGGAGCATCATGGAGGAGCTGCACTGGGGAAGGGAACTCCAGGAACTCCTGCTGGAACAATTAGGGAAAAGCAACCAGGGGATCAAGAAATGGCATCAAGGGTCTGCTCTCCACTAATTCCCCTGGAAAACCAAAGCTGGGGATGAGTTTGGAGCCAGGTGGGGGTCGGGCTCTGCTCCCAAGGAACAAGAGACAGCACAAGAAGAAACGGCCTCAAGTTGTGCCAGGGGAGGTTTAGATGGGATTTAGGGCAAAGAAAAGTCTTATGCAAAAACCCTGGCAGTGCCCAGGGCAGTGCTGAGTCCCCATTCGGGGAGGATTTAAAAGTCCTGTGCATGTGGCACTTGGGGACATGGGTCAGTGGTGGCCTTGGCTGGGGGAACAGCTGGACTTGATGGTTTCAGAGGGCTTTTCCAACCTCAAGGATTCTGTGATTCCATGATTCTCAGTGAAGCTGTGGCTGGCCAGTGAAAGCACCAGTGCCACAAAGGGAAAAACCAATGGGAAAAAGTCTTTGTGACTGGGAGAGGGCCACTCAGTGCTGGGGGACAGACAATGACCACAGGGATCATTGGGATCCTGAACCTAATGGGAAAAATCCATGAGGAGACAAGGGAGGCTTCAGAACCAAACCTTCCCTCCTTGTCCCAGTCCTTTGCACACAGACAAGAAAGTGATTTCTCTCTAGTCAACATGATCTAGAAATCATTTGTCAACTGACTCCAGCTCCAGGATATTTTTTTTCCCCAGGACTTTCTCCCTTGAACCCAAATTTCAAATTTCATATAAAAAAAATTTGAGCCACCTCAAATCACAGGTATAAGAGGTGACTTTTATACTCCCTTTTTTTTAAACATAAGTTTGATCAAGATTAAAAGAGACCACTGAAGACACTCAAAGAGGCAATTAAAGCTAAATACTCACTAAAAGATGTATCTGCAAACTCTTTTTGTTTGTTTGGGGTTTTTTCATTTTTTTTCACCTTATGATTCAGCAGGCCTCTGAAGGAGAGGAACTGATTGAGAAGAAGACCTTGCTAAGTCCATCCCAAGGGAGGGTCTTAAGCCACTGAGAAGAGAAAGCTGACTGTAAAATTTTGCCAGTAGGAGTAGAAAGCTGGAAGGACCCCCTTGACTCTATTGGCAAGAAAACAGCAGAATACTGCAAACAAATTCTCCTTTCAGATCATTTAGCAGAGGAAAACTGGAAAATTTCAAGATTATTGCACAGAAACTGCATTATCTTGATTCCTCTGGTTACTGTTCTGCAGAGTCCTCTGAAAAGGCAGAAAACTGAGAATGGAACTGGGTATTAGATCCCATTAGATCCCATTACACCTAAGCACCTGCCTTCCACACTGGAAAATGCATTGAGGAAGGAGGTGGAAGAAGAATAGATGATTCCTAAGGACAAAAATAAATCCAGAGGAGTGTTGGGGAGCAGCTGGGCTCTCTGGCACCACCAAATACCCGGAAAATTCCTTAATAAAATAGATTTTCAAACTAGTGGTGAAAGGCAATTCTGTGGGTCTTGTAACTGTGTCCTAGAAACACATCAGGAAGCACAGAGTGTCACAGAGAAGAGGGCCCTCTGAAATCCTTCAAAAAAATAAATAATGAAGAAATAAAATCATTAAGGTTGAGATGCTGAAGGAAGTCATAGCAGACAGCAAAATCCTGTGCATCAGCCCCTTGTTTCCCTGGGGAGAAGCTCAGCTGTGCTCCCCTGCAGCCGCGGGTCAGGCTCACCTGGCGGGGCACAAGGAGACGTAGAGCAGGATGAGCAGCACTGCTCCCACCACGGTTGCCAGCAGGGATCTCATCCAGGAGCTGAGCTGGCAGAAGTTACAGTACTGCACAATGGTGATGAGAATGGCACAACACATGAACATGGTGTACTGCAACAGAGAGAGAGAGGGGGGTTAACAGCTGCCCAGGGCCCTGCCACACATCTACACCGGCAGGGAAAGGGGGCCAGTGGGGAGAAGGGGATAATCCTGCCTGGATGATGGGCACAGGGAGTGATCCCACGTGAAGATGGACATCTTCCCTTCCAGGAGCAAGAAAACCTTTAGCACTGGTGGTTTGTCACCATTTTCCCTGAATGAGGTTTTTTATCATACACCTGTTATTTCAGCGATGCCCAGAGCCTCCAGCTTACCTTGGCCAAAAGCTCAGTGCCTCTTCTAATTCAAAAAAAGGGAAAAAAAAGAAGGTGAAAATTCATGGTAAGCCCCTCTCCACTGCTGGGGTTAGATTCTGCCTGCTTTAAACTGAATATCAGAATTCCATTGCAGTGGAAATGCAGAGTGCAGTTTCACCCACCTGCCTGCTTTTAAAAACACCTCCCAGAGAATGTTCTCACACTGCCTTGCAACAGCTGAACCCAGGTAAGGAAAGATCTGCCTCGGTGACAAAAGGCAGCTTCACTCACTGGCAACTCATACAACACAACCACTTGTGGCAATTTGAAAGGACAAGTTCACATTTTCTGTTCCAAATGCCTCATCTCAAAACCCCTTTGCCTCTCCACAACTTTACTGGATAAAGGAAAGGAAGTGCAGGACAGATGCACTGCCCAGAGCATCTTCATTTCCCCAGGTACAACCTTACAGTGCTCAAAACTCTCAAGTGTGCCAATGATGTGCCAATTTTGGTTTCCCAAGAATATTCATGACCATCCAAGCTAAAACAGAGACTCCACACTTGGATTCAGGAGCTCTGGTCTAGCTTTATGCTGTCTTTTACAGCATGAAATGATCATTCTCTCCCTTGAGGTGTCCTGGGCAGCTGAAGTGCAGACTCTGCAGCCTGGAAGTCCCGTGGCATAACAAACAAGAATGTGATTGAGAGCAGACACACTGTATGGGAAAAATCCTTACATAATTCACCATTTTTAAACCATAAACAATTTTTGGTTTTTTAAATTACTTAAAAATTAATAAAAGGAACTTCCAAAGTGTCCATAAAAAAACCCTATAGCTTAAACTTACATTTTTCCCCCCATTCCAGGTCTCCTAAAGTGGCAGAGCACTGGTTCTCACTCCAAGTGATGCCCCAGCATGAAGCCAGCCTATAGAGGGTCAGGATGTGCTGGATTTTACTATGGATGCATGGCTTTGGAAAGTTTTTTTTTTTCATGGCTGTTTTTGTTAATTTTCGTTTTAATTATTTTATATCCAGGGAGGGTATAAAATGCTATGAATGAAAAAAAAACTTTGCAAAACCATGTCATAGTAAAGGAGGACACTTACCTGACCCTCTATAGATTGATTCCATTTCCTAGAGCTCCATGAGTGTGGAAACACTGAGCACAAGCCGAGCTGGGACATCTCTTGGAGAGGGAGCCAACAGCCCCACGACTCTGGAGCGCCTGCAAGAGGAAAGAGAGCAAAATTCATTCTCAGTTTGGTGATGAAAATCACCATTTTACTGCTGCTGCCTGAAGTGTTTCAACTCAACCTGACCTGCTGTATTGAGAACACACTCATAAAGTGGTTCTTCTGATATTCTCTGAAACATTTGGAGAGATGATCAAGGATGGTGATGAATAGGATGATATCAAAATCAATTTGAAAGATTTGAGAGATTTGAAGGTTTTCAGCTCCCTTCCCTTGAGGAAAACACTTCTATGGTTAGTTTACTGATAATCATGCAGGGGAAAGACCATCATTAGACTGAATGAACAAATAAATCAATTTATAGCTTAAAAATTCTTAACTAAAGTTCCAAAAGGTAGAATCTGCAGAGTGATCTTAAGCATGGGATAGAAAAGAATGTCAACCACACCCTCCTGTGACAACCACGGGATGTGTGTTTAAATCAGCAAGGACCAAAAAATGTGTGGTCACACGTTCCCATGGAACAAACACTCCCCAGTACCCAGGAATAAGCTGTGATAGGAAGAGTGAAGAGGATCTGGTCATTACCTACACCCAGGGCCCTGAAATATCAAGAGCTTTGTGAAACAGAATTCCCTGAATATCCTGGAAAGGAAGGATCACACACGGTGCTGCCTAAGAAACCTGCAGAGAAACAATCTTTCATCTCCAGCTTGAGGCTATTTTCTTCACAGTTTTTAAGCCTTGATTTTATGCTACAGTTGGCCTTTAAATTAAATTGTTCTTTCCTCTCCTCACTGCTGCCCATGGCAGGGGGTTGGAACAGGAGGTGCCTTCCAACCCAAACCATTCTGCTGAAACCCTTGTTCTCCCCTTCTGAGTGCTTTTAATAACAGAGACACCAAATTCCCTATGGATCTCTGTGTCTGGGTTAAACATGCCAATTTCTTCCCATTCCTTTTCAGAAGGCAGTTGTTGCATTCCTTTAACCATTCCCACAGCCCCTGCAATGGTAATTTCTAGGTATCAAGAGCTCTCTCCTTCGAGTTCCTTCATGTCACCCTGCAAAGCCAAAACACCCCTCACTAATCCTATTCTGACTATTGATGTTCACTGATACTTCTCTGACTCCAAATCCAGCCCAGGATTATAATCCTGAGATAAACCATTTGTATTATCTCAAAAAGATTCCTGAAAAAGTGCCTGATCTAAGACAAAAAAAGTATGCAAGCAGCAGGAATTTCTAGGTATCTTCTCCTCTTTTGTTTGAGAGCTTTCACCACGACTGTGTTTACATAACAGACTAGGAATTCCATCATCCACAAAGCCCTATCCCTCCAAGGGATCTGTATGAAACAGATGTAAAGCAGGAGGGAGGTGGAGGAAGGCAGGCAAGCAACAAGCTTTGCTAGCTCCAAACCGTCACATTATGGAATGGAATTCAACAACTTACATGTATATTTGTTTCAAAATCAGAGGTGAAGTGTGAAAAAACTGCAAGAGCTGGGAGAGAAACCAGGATTGCACCAAAGAAGTGTCGAGGCAGCCAGCCAGATATCACCTCCAGGAGACGCTTGGTGCAAGTCATCACCTCCTCCAGGAAGAACGCCATCCTGGAACACAGGAAAGCAGGGATCCAGGCATTAATGGCAGCACATGTCCTTGTACCTCTCATTTACCTGTAATAATACAGCTTCAAATGCATCACTTAGCCTCTGTGAGCAACAGATGCCACAGCACCTGCTGGTGATTCCAGGGAATAATCCAGCCTGGTTTCCAGGTTTGCTCCGGTGAGGAGTGGCAGCAAAGGGAGGGAGAGCCTCAGCATGGTGGCTTTGAGGAAGCAAATTGAAAGGCTAAGTTCACTTCCTTGGAAGGTTAAAGCAGAGGGAAAACTCCTCTCCATTCATAAATAAAGCAGGCAGGGAGAACCTTTACAAGTTAAATCTTCACAAGTTAAAGTTACTGAAAATAACACCAGGAATGTTTGAGGAGCAGGGCAGCTCCAGCACCCATCACACTGCAACCCAAACCAGTTCTCCCAGTTGCAAGCAGCCAGTCTGCAGGCAGGCTCCATTCCCTGTCATTAGGGAAGGGGAAGGGGAGCGTGGGCTGCAAGCTGGCAGGAGCTGAGCTGGAGGAGCTGAGCTGCAGGAGCTGAGCCCTGGGAGGCCAGCTGGCACCACACGCCCAGCTGGATCCCGCCAGCCACGCGGGAAGGAACGGCTCTCGCCTCGAGCTGCCGAGAAAACCACGGCCCCAACCTGTGAAGAGCTGAAGGAGCCAACTGGAAGAGCTCTGGAGAGCAGCTTACCGGAGATGCTTCTCAAATGAGAGCAGCTCTAATTGCTAAAATGAATAAGGGAAGGTAAAAGGATGCTCAATGCTCAAGGGCATTGCATAGAAAACTAGTATTTATCCACAGAAATAAATCCTTGGGATAACTTCCTTCTCAAAGCTCAACATGAGTCACTTGAGAAAAATTGCAACTGCTGTTCAAGTGCCTAATTATTTTTAAGAAGATGTAAAAAGGTGGTGTAGCACAGGTAGCTGCATCCAGAGCCATTCATGGCATGTGTGGAGCTATCAGACTTGAGCTGGTCTGCACTACAGAGCCCAAACAGTACAGAATCACACCTTTTTTTTTGGACAGAGATGCTCACAGCCATAAAAAACCAAAACAACAACCCCAAAACCCACACATCAAATATGAAATTCCCAGTCTCCAAAGTCACGCAAATTACCCCATATCACCTGTATCTCTAAAAATAGAGAACATATCCACTCATTTTTAACCATGTTGTCTGAAATACAAGGTTTTATACTGCATAAAGGCCTGTCAGGAACCAAACTGAATTTAAATTTCTTTAAGCCAATTTGACACTCATTCCACACCTTCAAATATAAATTGTTTGTGAATGAGATTTTAATTCTCTGGTCTGGAATTCTGTGACTTGCAACCACAAGTACTTTGTGAAGCATAAAGAACTCCCCCCTAACTGTTATGTTAAAATCTGTAAATTATACTTCAATTCGTAGAAAAAGGAATTTGGGAGGATGGAATATACTGTAATTCATCAGGAGCCCACGAGAGGGTGCTCACAGATTTGCCAGCTCCCAGTTTAATAGACTTCCATTCACACCAAAAATTCTAACTGTGTTCCATTGGAAAACAGAATTTCCAGCAAAGTACTGAAATTGAAAAACTGGATAAAAAAGATTTTAAAAAAAGCTCTCTAGAGTAAAAACTGGCGTTTCTGAAGGATTAGATTGTCAGAACTGTCCCTGTGCTCAGTGGCAGCCCTATTGTCCAGCACTGAGTACGTCTGAAATCACCACCCAACTTCCCACCTCTGAAAATAAAACCCCATTCTCCAAGAGCCGATGGATTGGGAACTGGGACTGGGAACATGGGCACCTCCATGGCTGAGCTGAGAGCACGGGAAGGGGAAGGGATGCCAGGGCTCCCTGAGCAGGCGGGGCCCTGCGGAGGCAGCCCGGTGCCACCTGTGCCCACGCCCTGGCGGCTCCGGTGGCTCCCTGGCACCGACCCCGGCTCGGTGGCACCCGCCCAGCACAGCTCGTGTCTCTCACCCCAACCCACACCAGGGACTCCACGGTTTGCATCTTCCTTTCTGCCAAGCCTCCATGCCAGGACAAACTCCTGTGGCAACTATAGCAACAAATGCACGGGCAAACCCGAGGGGTTAATCCCGCCATGAGGGCGCTGCTTTATTTAGGCAGCTGCGTGTCTCAAAAAGGGAGGTGCAGATTCCAGGGCAATGCCACGTTTCTCCTGATAATCTTTACTTTCTTGCACTGATTTTTTCGGGATGGGATTTATCGTGGGGCTCTGCGCTCCAGAATTAAACGATGGAAGTGAATCCAGCCCAAGGCTCCCAGCACAGGAAGTCAGGGGTGCATTAAATCCAGACAGCAGTGAGAGCTGCAGACAGATTTAATAGCTACAGGGCAGTATCAGTAAATAATGCAGTGTCAGTGGGCAGCTCAACAGGGCTTAAATGCTAAAGCATCTGAGCTGTTTACACAAGCTAGAGTTCAAATTAGTAACTTTGACATAAATGATTAATGGCTAATGGAGACTGTTACCAACATTTCTGAATTTACTGGCAGTTTAAAATCAATTCCCAGAGTTCAAATCAAAAGTGTTTGGCACAGCAGCAATTTGGTGGGATATTAAATACCAGATGTTAGAAATAAATAAAGGCAAACAGACTACATTGTTTTCCCCAGCATCAATACTCTCCATCAGCTGTGTTAACAGATCAGGTTCATTAAGCTCAAGGGGCAGAAAGCAATTTCTGCTCCTGGTCATGAGGAATTTAGGAAGATCCAGTGCTGGCCACAGATCTTGGCTGAGGACAGCATTGGGGGTGGCATCTCAGCAAGGCTGGGAAGGCAAAGCACCTTCCAAGGGCAGTTCTTTGGTCAGACAACTGCACAATTTCCCTTCTACTGTTGGACTGCACCTGCTTGCTTCATCCAGATGATTCTTTTTTACTGTCTAGAAAGGTCCTTTTAAATTCGTGATTCAACTGAAAGTGTTCCCTGTTCCTGAACAGGGCTAATTACCCACTCTTCTGCCCTCAACCCTTCACCCACAAGCTTTCCTTGAAGCACACTATCAAAAGCAACACATTTTTTGTAAATAAACTTATTTATAAGCAGTTTTATTCGAGGACAAGATGTCAAAATTATCTAGTGAACAAAACTTTTATATTTACACTAAATATTGGGCAGAATCTCTAATCCCTATTTCTGCAGAGCCTGTCCTCAGACTCCCAATTGGAATCTGACACACTGTTGTACATAAAATACCAGAACTTTAGGACCTCTTACACTTCAGCTGAGCTCATCAAAGTAGCTACATTTCAAGCAGGCAGAAGGACATTCTTCAGAGAACATTTACAGAGGAGATGACATCTTCCACGTGCTCACAAATGAAGCACCAATTTTTGCATGCAGCTTTGTACAATTAATTTTCAAGTGGCTCTTGTGCTAACAGTGGGATCCTCATCTATAGGTACTCCAATAATTTATTATCAGACACTTCAGAGGAATCAAAACATCCCTCTCCCTTGTAAACTTTGCTCCATGAGGACTTTTGCTGTTGCAGAACTCAAGTTTTAAGTAGTTTCTCACTGCCCAGGCTGTGACAATGCTGGGCTCTCCTTCCCTCCCACAGCTGGACTGAGGGTTGAGCCACGAGAGCCAAGGGAGCCCTTGCTAGGCTGAGTCCTAGATTTAATTACAATTTAGCTGATTTAAAGGCAGGGTGTTTAGCATCATGATAATGAAAATACAATGTGAAACTTAGGCAAGAATTTTCTGGTCTTAAAATAATCCCTTTTCCTGAAATTCTGGGATTGTTCCCAGCATTGTAGTCCAGTCTCCTCCCCAAAGATATCTCGGTGGTATTCTGTGATTGTCATTTGGGATGACATTTCTGCACAGGAAGTTCTGCACTGTTTCTGTGCATAATGAGTGGTCAGAGGGAGCAGTCCTCACTTGGAAGAGGATTTGAAGAGGAAAAAGATGATTTTTACCTCCCTGCCCAAAGGAACTGTACAGAGTGTGTGTCTCAGGTTATGGAGACTAGGGTGGCCCAGAAATGTATTTTATTACAAAATAAATTCAAAACATCCTTGCTGGTTTGAAGGAGAGGACAGGGAAAGGCAGTGGTCATTACCCCATCCAGCCATTCCTGGTTCCCAAGGTAACCATGACAATTTGAGGAGCCTTGAGATCACTGGTCAGGTTGAGAGCACAGAGCTGCAGTGAAGCCAAAGACCAGCACAGACAAAACCACTCTGCCAACTCTTGACTATAGACTGAAACAAATAACTTCCCTTCTCCTTAAGGAACCCATAAAATACCAATTACAGAGCAAGACTGCAATAAAACCTTATGGATCTCCCTATAAATATTTCTAAGATTATGTCAATAATTTTTATAAATGTACAAAGTAAGCCAATAGCAATGTCCTGTGGGGAAAACAATGAATTGAAAAATACTAAAATGAAGTAAGAATTCACCTTTAAAGTGAATGAACACAAATTTTCTCCAAATACACCTGGACAGCAGAAAGCAGCGCTTCTGGAAAGTGGTGGTTGAGCTGCTCCCAGCTGAACAAGTTCATGGCCACCAAACCCAGATCACCTGAAAGAACTGCCTGGGACAATAAAGTGCCTGCAAAACTTCTGCCCCACCCAAACCAGAGTGCAGAAGCAGGGGCAAATGCATTTCTGATGCAAGAGAGAGGATACTGCAACAATTAACACAGTTTAGAATGACAACTCTACCAGTTCAACCAGCTTTTAACTCTCTGAATTTCTAGATTTTCTAAAAACTATTCAAATTGAAACAGCCAAGCACCCCTGCTAAGAAATGCTATCCTTAAAAGCATTTCATAGATGGCTTCACTCTACTCCACCCACCAGCTTTGATGTAAATCCACTTGCACACATTTATATGCCCAGTGAGGTACAAACCTCCCTCAGTGACTAAAGCATTAATTCAGTACTTTTTACCTGCAAAGTCAAAACAGAAGTGCAAACTGCAATCTCTTGTTTCTTTTGAAACAGCAGCAGAAATTGCTTCCAGCTCATAATTGCAAAAGCATTCTGACCGAATCTTTCCTGACAGATCTGCAGAACTCCAGGAGAGGACACCCATTTGCACAGACCACCCTCACCCTGCTGTTGTGTCAGGGAAGTGCAGGGAACACCGGGATGAGGAGGGCAGAGCGAACTCCTCCCACAGTCCGGACAAACAGCTCATTAACAGGTCGATCACCCGGGTTAATGACAGCTTACACAGGGTATCTGTGAGAAATCACCCAGCACCGCAGGAACAAAGTGCTCTCTGCTCTCTCCGAGCGTGTGATTAACCCTGGGGATGGAGGAATTGCACAGCAGTGTCCTGGAAGCCCAGAACACCCCAGCACTGGGGGTGACTGGGCACAAATGGGAAATGAGCAGCTGCTGTTAAAACACAGGCACCTGCAGCCAAGCCTGCTGAGGGCACAGGAGAGGCTGAGGGGCAGGACAGGGCTTCAGGTGTGGGGCTGGCAGCTCTGAGCACCAAGTGCCACCCCTTCTGCAGAGACAAAACAGTGCCCCTTCCATTCTGGGGAAACACGGGACTCCTGTTACATGTCAGACACGGAAAACATGAACTATCTCAATGTTAACTCATAAAACTTTTTAAAAAAACAATTCTGGAGAGACACAATGTGCCTTTAGCAATTTCTCCTCTTTCTTTCTTTGAGGGCAGCGCTGCTCTTTGCAGCTCTGATACATTATGTCAATTTTAACTCCAGAACTCTTGTAGTTTTATCTTGGAATTTAAAGGAGCGTTTTTTTGGGTGTGTTTGTTTTCAGGACAGATAAAAGTCTTCTGTTTGAATTCTGATGGTCCTGTGAAGAGAGAAGACATAGCATGGCACGTGGCATCCCAAGGAACAGTAAGGGCAGGGATGGGGGGCAGATTCCATTTCCCTAAGTGATCTCTATCAGTGACAACTCTGCTGCAATTCCTGTAGCCAGAGCTCTCCCTGCACAAGATGTACCAGGAGCCTTGGCTGCACTCTGCTCTTCAAACATTACAGCCCATCCAAGCGACTTCCTGGGATGCTGTCAAACAAAATGTTCCTGAGCCAGGTACCACTGCAGCTCTCCCTGCTATGTGCAGACTTTGTTACACTTTCTTTACCTGATGGAGATGACAAGGGACAGCACTTCCAGCAGGATGGCGATGACGAACACCACGACAGCCGCAGGTGGTGGCGGGGACGCGACCATTCCGTGCTTCAGGAAACAGGTGATGGAGAGGATGAGGAACACTGTGGTGGACAGGAACACATCCAGGAGAGAGCTGAAAGTAGCACTGGCAAATGTCTTCACTGGAGCATTCCTTATAACCTGCATGGAACACAGGGATTGAGAGAGGGGATTAAAAGGAATAAATACAATTTTGCTGAATTAACTGGACAATGAACAGCAGCTCCTAACAAATAAAGGAATGAAGAAATTTTGGCCACTTCATTAATTCAGTATAAGCACTAGTTGGAAAGAAGAAGCAGAAGAGGTGGATTGATGGCTGTCACAGCTCCCTGAGCAGACTGTGTTGAAAAGAAGTATTGATGGCACAGGCCTGGGGTTATTTTTACATGCTATTATGATATAGAAGTAACATGAAAATTGACTGCTCTGTGCAAAGAAACATAAATATCATAAGTAGAAGATAAACTACAAGATATTCTATTATTTTAATTTGAAATAATAACATTATTTTATTTTTACTATAACCTTTTTAGAAATGATGGTTAAGAAAACCCTCCTAACATCACTCCACAGACATGGCTTCTGTGGCAGAATTCACATCTCCCTTTCAGACCAGATTAAAACCTGTGTAATCCAAATTGATCAGAGTCCAGGACATTAAATTCTGCTCTTCCATGACCCCTCAGCACACATTGCCATACCATCCTGGCCTGGCCCAGTGTTTGTGCAGCAGGGCTTTGTGCTGTTGTGGCCAGTCCTGCTGAAAACCAGATCATATGCTCCACATCCTGGCTTATGAAGGTGAGCCCAGTCCTAGGAGTGTTTGTATCTGCCCAAGAGACCATAGAAAGCAAGTTCCAAAGAAAACCAGAAATGATGTTATCAATGTCACCATGAAGGTGCCCAGTTGGAGCATTCTGGTTTAATGTGGAAGTTCTTTTTGCTCCTTGGAACACTTCTGTGCTCAGCAATACTGAGAAACAAACTTGTTCTTCATTTGTACCTCTCTGCAACCTAAGAAATCCAGCCAGCATCACTTCAGTGCCAAAATGACCTTTTAACCTGAAAGGGTAACAGAATCCTGTTCATCCACACATGAAGTCACATCAATTGAATTAAGGGAAGCAGCACTGTATCCCCAAGTGACAGAGTTAAAGATGCTCTAACAGTGCTAAGTAGTGCCTTCATTTCCAAATGAGAACAGATTAAGGCTCTTGGGAAGCAGAGCTGATTCCAGAGAGGGATCACAACCTGAGCATGCAGCTGGCACTGTGGAATCAGAGGTGAATTCAGAGGTGCTGGAAGTAATTTTCAGCAGCACTGACTGTCAGGCCATTAGAGAACCTGGATTATTGTCAAATCTTTTCACTCTCTAAAAGAAGATTTCATTGCTGTTTTGAACCAGAACTCTGCTAACATTAAAGCTTTAACAGGTTTTTGCCCCAGTGCTGCAGAGTTACTATTGGAGAGTGAAAATTCCCACTTTCTAGGAGGTTTATGTAGTAATTTTCAAATTATTAGCTTGCCACTAACAAAATGCACAGGACACATTCCTGCTCTTTCTAGGAATTTCCCAAATAGCCACATCAATAGATCCATCTGTATATGCTTCATTATCTCTGCTTTGCTTCTCCTTCCAATCTTTCCATGGGAAACTACTTTATTTACTGTTTTCTGTACAATTTGCAAATTTTGAAGACTGCATCCCAAAGGAAGTTTCTCCCTGTTGTTGCTACAGGAACTTTATGCAGAGAGATACCACTAAATTATAGGATGAGCATGGAGCTCCTGGTCAATGTCAAGAGACTGAACTGCAACACAAATGGGCTTTCCTTTGGTAAAAAAAATTAATTCAAGTGTCACCTGGAAGTATTGGAAAACAAGCAAATATTGCTAAGGAGAACGCGACAACACTGCCCAGAACTGAACGCAACAACAGCAGGAGCAGAAATCCTGCTGCCCTCAGATGGAGGACACAGAGGAATCAAAGAAACCCACACCTAATTTATCCTGATGCACTTCTGCAGACGGATCACCCAAATCAACAGCTCAGAGCTGCTGGAAGGGAAGGGCCCATTCCCCTTCCTGCGGCCGGACGCTTATCTCAGGCTGGCTCTGGCACTTGCCAACCTCTCCAGAGCTGCTGCTGCTCCAACACAGCACAAAACAGCCTGAGATGGAAAGAGAAAGAGTCCCAAACAGAAAAACAAACCATGAATATTTCATGCTAGGCCAGTAAATGAACTGCTCACAGCAGGGAAGGCTGAGAAACACCAGAGCCATTAGAAGGAGCAGGGAAGAGGAGGAACAAGGAGGATAGAGCAATTGCCTTTTCTTGGCAGCAGTTATTCAGGTAGTGGTGGAAATGCAGCCTCAGTTCTAACTGACACCTAATGTCACTCTAGGTCAGTTTAAACTATCTTGCTAGTTCCTATCAGTCAGGCAGGGAAATCCACTGCTGTGGAAAGCCTGTGATATTATTAGCCCCCAAGGGAATTAAGGAGTTTTTAGACTCAGTGCAGAATCCTGAAGGAAACACGGAGTTCCTTGCAGTTTACTGCTCCATCCAATTCCAGGTTTTGAGCTGCCTGTATCTGAATGCAGCACACTGTGGAATCAGGACATTTGAATCCAGCACAGGTTTCGATTCCACAGGGATAACCATGAGACTGTGACTAAACAAGAATCAAATTCCAAGTCATCATTCTCAAATTTAGAATATTTGATGAGAAGACAAGCAGCAATTGGTCCTTTACTTTGGTAAGTGATGGTCCTTACCATCTCAGCATGGTTCTCTGGCCACCCTAAAGACTTAAAAAATTAACCTGAACATGGAGAAAAGACAGGTGAGAAGTAATCAGCGTACCTCAGATTTCCAGCCCAAACACTGGACTAAACTCAGGGAATGGCAAAATGCTCCAAGGGCTGGAACTACTCTGCTCTCATGTCAGGAATGCTGGCGATGTTCAGCCTGGAGAAAAGAAGGCTTTGGGACACCTCAGAACCCCTTCCAGTGCTAAAGGGGCTCCAGAAGAGCAGGAGAGGGACTTTGGATGATGGCCTGGAGTGACAGGGAAAGGCTTCCCACTGCCAGAAGGCTGGGATGGATGGGATATTGGGAAGGAATTGTTCACTGGGAGGGTGGGAAGGCCCTGGCACAGGGTGCCCAGAGAAGCTGTGGCTGTCCCTGGATCCCTGGACCTGTTCAGGGCCAGGCTGGATATTGGGGCTTGGAGCAGCCTGGGCTAGTGCAAGGTGTCCCTGCCCATGGCAGAGGGTAGAATGAGATGGGCTTTATGGTCCTTTCCAACCAAAACCATTCCATAATGCTGTAATAAACTGAAAGGAGACTGTTTTCAGAGGCAACAATACCAAGTAGCAAATGACATTTGACATTTCATGACCCTTGCGTGAAACAACTGCAACAAAATGTGTTAAAAACCCCAAGGACAGACAGTGGCTTAGAAAGATTACAGACAGAAACCAATGCCAGTAGAAACACACCTCTTCCTGGTAGCTCGTCCTGTAGGCCATCTCCAAATCCTGATCCAAGAAGTTGAGGCTCAGCTTGTTAATAGGTGGTTTAAAGAAGTAATCTTTCATGAGGCTGAAGAAAGAAGACAAAATCAACATCAGTTTGTTCAGCTGTACCTTCTACAGGCCCACCCCCACAAGGCTGTGGCTGTTTCTAGGGATGCTGGCACTTGGCGTTGAAGTTCCTGTGGTTTTTCATCTTTCTTGATCACCAAAGTATCCTCTTACCCACATCATTTGCTCAGTCAAAAGAAATATTCCACAAAAAAAGCAACTTTTATACTTCCAGGAAGAGTCTAACAAGTCCTTCCAAAAATTTAATAGATCTAACTGATGAGTACAGATAATTGTAACACAAGCCAGCAAATAGTAAAGGTTAATTGCTGCTACAGACACACAACCTCTGGAGACACGTGGCTGTGGGATATTTGTGTCTTGGGTGGAATTCTATGGCTCAAAGCAAGCCAAGGATGACAAAGGTGACAAATTGTTATGGAGGGGAGAAAAACATTGCCCATTTTAGAAAACAGCAGTTTCTTGTTATTTCAGACACTAAAATAACTCAGTAACTCAACTGAGAACATTCCCTTAATGATCTGGGCTGCAGAGAAGAGATGGAGAGCTGAGATTTATTTCTGAAATGGGAGATTTGGAACGACCAGCACCATCAACAGTGTGCAGTGACAACTAATGACATCAGGGCTAAGGAACTCAGAGGCAGCATCTACCAGAGGGTGCTTATGCCCTCTTTCACCTTCATCTTTTCCACAGAAAAAAAACCCCCAACAACTTAAAAGAGGCTTCAATCATTAAAAATTGCTTTTATTTTCCATCCTCTGGAAGAAAAAGAAAACCTTTGAGTTTTGCATTAGCAGTAAGAGGCTTATGAATGAAATTTCCTGGTGGCACTTGATTTGCAAACCTTTCCGCCCTTGAGTCGGTGCCAGGGAGCCGAAGGGACTCGAGAGCACCAAGTGCTTCATGCCCAGAGTCACAGAGCAAGGTCACACCTGCTTGTGGCACCTGTGGCTGGGACAGCCCATCCCTCCTGCTCTGTGCAGCTTCCAAACACATCCCTCCCTGCCTGTGAACCTCCTCATTTTCAAGCAACTGATTCCATGTGTTATTTACAGGGAATTGTTTCTGAAATCCCTCTGAATCTAAAATGGAGTGGCTGCTTTCCCAGGGCTATTCCCACCCTGGGAACTGCAGCACCAGAGCCACAGTCAGAGCAGGCAATTTCCAAGCTGGTGACTGAGCAAAAACCAGAGATGCACATGAGGTCAAATTCCAAGCAGATGAAGAAGCTGAAAGAAAGATCCTACAGATCTTGTCTGTGCCTGAATTCTTTTTTTAAGGGGGCTTGGATTCAGGGTCATTTTCTGTTTATTTTTATGGAACTCTTGCCTAAGAGGTTTTCTTGGAAGTACAAGCTCCCAGCACAAGATGGCATGTGGGAAGTTTTTTTTTTTTTTCAATTCAGATGCAAGATCAACCAAATACACATTCCTAGACTGGTGCTAGAAAAGACAAAGGAGTCTGAGCATGAATATGGCCGATACTTGGTAACCTTTAAACATTTTGCCCTTGGCCAATACATTAAAAATATCAGGATACTCTGAGGGAATAACAGGATACATTCACTTGAGTCATCCCTCTCTCTTTCATTCTTCCTTGTCTTCATTCCTCACCTTTCTTAGACATTTCTAAGAGCATCTTATAATAAAAATTTTGAAAGCTTTTGAGGTTTTCTTTCTTAAGCACTGTTGAATCCCCTTTCTTCCTGCAGGGAAGCTCAGTGGAGTTGGTGATAGTGCTGTTGTGCTGGTTAGAGATGTAGGAGGAACAGTCCAGCTCCACAGTGCAGCATGAAACAGAAGGTGGAACACGATGGAACCAGGGTGAAGGCAGCATTCCCGGGGCCTTCTCAGCTCCCTGTCAGCTCCTTCTGTCTCCAAAAGGAAGATCCCACTTGAAAAAAAAGTCAAATACATAATCTGCTTCCCAGGAGGCCTCTGCCTCCCAGCACAGGGTGTTCCCCAGATCAAGCAAGACTGGGAAGTGGGAAATGAAAGAAACAAACAAATTTTGAAATAATGAAAAAGTATTTAAACAAGAAACTTCCCCAAGGAGTTGATGAAGATCTGCAAAGAACCCAGTTCCTTGGGAGGAGCTTCATACATCCCTGACAGTCTGCTCTGGAAGTCTGAAAAAATCACTCCGAGTACTGCCCTGGTCAGCACACGAGTACTTGCCCGTTGTACTACAGAAGTTTTATAACCTAAGGAATAACTAATTTTTGCTGGAAGCAAAAATCCATAAACCAAGAATCCTTTGAGGATATTCCCAGTGAAATAAAGCTCAAACATTCTATATTCTTACACTAAAGTTTTCTTTTAAAGAACACAGTAATGTGCTGTATGCAGGTTACAATGAACAAAGCACAGGACTTTCACAGAAGTAAAGCCAGACTCGAAGCTGAAAGTATTCACTGTTTGTCAAATACAGAGAATCAAGTTGTAAGAACTGGTAACTTTCATAAAAGGATTCTTTTATAATGTACTAATACAAACATGCCACACTAATACTGTCTTTATTAATATTATTTTTAAAGAACACTGGAATTGTGCCAAGGTATCAGCTCCAAGGTGAAATCTTGGCATGCAAAAAACTCTCAGCCACACAGCTGAGCTCAATATCCCCAGTGTCCAGCATTTCCTCCCAGCTAGCCCCAGGCAGCTTCCTAATGCAGTGTACAGGCTCCTGAATACCCCCAGGATATGTTTAACCCTTCCTAGTTTTGCAGGAAGCCTGTGGGATTAATTTATGCACTTTATCACCATACCTGGGTTAAGTATTTTCTGTTAACAGGAATTTATATCCAAGTGCCCTGCAGTGGAAATCAGTGCTCAGGGGAAATCACTTGGCTTTGCAATAGCATCAAACCAACACAGCAAAACTCAGTAAAAAAGGAAGGGATTCCTGTAAAATGACCACAGGGAAGTTTGGTCCCCTCCCGCAGAGACCTCAAATTGCCCATTTAAAGATCCTCACAGACACTGGAATCATCAAGACCAACAATTATGTTTCACAGAAGGGCACCAAGAACATTTTTTAAATGGCTTATTCCATACCATTTCTCATTGAGAAATGTTGAAAAAAATCAGGGTAAACTGGTAGGCTTAAAGCATTTCGCATAGATCTAATTAATCAGAAGATATTTTTGGAAAGTTATGTTTACATGAACTGAACTCAGCAGAGAAGTTTCCTTGGCAACAAGAAATGGCCCACTTAATATGGTAATGATGATATTTAATTGGGACCAAAAAAAAGCCAGGCTTTGACTGATCTCAAATCATGGTACTCCTTCCAAATCAGAAAAAATTACCCATTTTGGGAGTGGAGGAGGAAAGCACCAGAACACAAGAACTTGAGCGAGGTATCTTCAGCAGACCAGCTTCATAAATTAAGCTACTTCTGTAACTCAGTTTTCAGAGCGCTGGTTATATTTTAAATAATATTTCTATTTGTTCTGGCTGATTTCTGCCAGCATTTGGACATTCCCAATCCGTCTATTTTCTAATATTTGGAAATATCAGCTAAACCTCCATTCTCAGCCACTAATGACAGACCACACACCAACAATAAAGAACCCTGAATTTTGACTCAAGTTGGCAACAGGGGAAAGGTAAACTGAGAAAATCTAGGTAAGAGACTGGAGAGGGACTTCTGTCCCTCCCTCTCACCTCTCCCTGCCTAAGCCATGTTTCCAAAAAGGTGATGGTGTCCCTGTTCCAAACTGCTGAGTCCATAGAAGAACACAGTTTCAAGGATATTTAGATAAAATACCCTCAATCTGAGTGGAAGCAATGAAACAAAAGTAAAAATAGCCATAAATAATAACACCAAGTGATCTGTTCAGCTGCTCCAGTCAAGTCACTGCCATAATGGATACATGGTTGTGTGTTGATAAAAATCCTACACTACTAAATTTTGAAGACTATTTCCTCTGTCTGAAATAAGCTTTTTTGTTTGAAACAGAGAGAGAATTCATTTTACAATATCTAAGCAGATACTAAGTCCATGAGAATTCACTCCTATTAACTCTGCTTCCAAGCCCAGTAGGATTTCATGATTACTCACATGTTATTAGATGTTTTCCTTTTACTATAAAAAAAGTGAGTTTTATGGTTCAGATTTTATGTTACACCTTAAATTGCAGAGGAAGGTACACAGTACATGCATCAAGAGGACTCTGGATTATAAAATGGAGTTCAACTTTGTGATAAGTGATTTGAAGAGCAATTTCCCTTTTGAAGACACAACTGAAGGAGGGCTGACAGAAAGACTGTTCACCATGGAAGCAATGAAAAAGTGGTTTTATTTATTTTAAACAGAAAGTTTCTGATGTCAAGTTTCTATTGTAGTTTAAGCAGAATAAAGACTAAAATCAGAAAACTTATAATGTGCTGTATGTTGACAACAATTACTGAAATCAGACAAAAACCGCACAAATACTAAAGACGGGACCTCAATCTGCCTTCTCACCTTCTCACCTTTACTGCACAGCTCCATTTTCCTTACCTGTCTTCTTTAATCACATCCACAAAGTGGGCATCTGTCTTTTCTCTGATGTTTTTGAACCTCAGCGGGAGCAGAGCCGACTGATCCAGGCTCACTCCGCCCCAGCGCCCTTTCTCCTGCAGCATTTCATACAGAGAGGTTTGGCTGTTGCTGAGCTTCTCCTCCTGGGGAGGACTCAGAAGTCCATTCTGAGTCTTTGGACTGTGTCCTCCTGGAGCCTGGACAACAGAGAGCAAAACACACCCAAGGGATGTCAGCAGTTAAGAACAGACAAAGAGGTTGCAAGGAGCAAAAACTGAAAGAAGCTCTCCCCTCAGCACCCTGAGCTCTGCCCTGACCACAAAGACCAAACTCCCCCTGCCTTGAATCCATTCACATTTCTTGTGGATGCACTTCCCACATCTCCCATGGGCCTGTGTAGAGGCCACCTCTGTGCTTCTAATGAACCAACTCTCTAAGGAGCAGAAAACAAAGCACATTTTAACACACTCAATGTCAATCAACCACAAGCCCAAATTACATTCACTCATCTTACACTTAAGATTCTTCTAAAAAGCTTTTTAAATACACATTTAATCTGTGCTGACTCTTCCTGGGTCATGAGACAGTTCACTCTGCCAGCCCTTGCTGATCCTTCCCCATACAATTAGGGGCCTGCTGCTCTCCCCCACCTGTGGGAACAGCTCTTTTGTATATCTCACCCTACAACAAAAACTCCTGCAAAATAAACTGCATTTCCTTCTCTAAGACATACTTTTTTTTTCTGGTTTTCTTTTGCCTTCCCATTATTTAAGACAACTTTAATTCTGACAACAGCTTGCAGCATGGCTTAGGTACACTGTATCACCAATGCTGCTGTCATTGGAGAAGACAAATTACTTTTAAACAAAAATCACTCTATTTTTGTGGAGTCTGAAGTTCCCTCTTTTACATTTTGTTTGACCTAGACCAATATAACAATTCCAGAAGAATTAGACAGCTAAGTGTGGTTAGAATGAAAATGAACTGCAGTTAGTCAGGATCATTTTCAAATGCAAACACAGAGCAAACTTGGCATATTTGAGTGTTCATTTCCCCCCTCCATAACTTATCACTTATCATGTAGCATTTATCCTCATCCTGAAGCCCACTCATGACAGAAGTTTCTCCATTCCTGCTCGTACAGAAGTGACAAGCTCCTCCAGAAGACTATTCTTGGATGCCACCACAGTGACCATAAATAAATACCATAAATATCATCACCATCCCAACCACGTGCTGAAATATGTTACTGACATTGTAAAACCAACTTAGTTAAAGTTAAAAAATATCTGCTTTCTGGCTGCCCATGCAAAATCAATTCCTTTTCCTTGTGTGATCTGTCCTGTGAAGCAAAGGAGGCACATGAACACAGGTGAAGGGAAAGGTTCAGACAGAGCCAAGGAAGATACAAGGGGGCAGCAGGAGAACCCTGTACAGGGACGAGTTAGGAAGTGCTTGGGCTTGGCTCCTGTCACAGCCACGACCTCCAGAGCTAAAGCCATAACAAGGGGTGTTGGAATGGTTCCCTGGAGCTACAGGAAAAGCAAGGAGGGAGGTGGGCTGTGCTTCCCCTCCTCCCTCCCTCCCTGGGAGATGTGGGATCCCCACCCTGTGGGCTGCCCCCATGGAGGCATGAGCCCGAGAGCCACATGCTGGGTGCCAGGAGATGGAAAGATTCCCAGTCTGGTCCATTCTAGCCCTCGTAACAGTTGTTTTGGCAGCTTGCAGGTGTTCCCAGCACAGCAACAGCAGCTGAGGAAGGAATAGGAAATGGGGTGGTTTCCCTGGTGTGCTGCCAATGCTTTGCTGCAGACCATAATCACCAGAAGGGAAAGGAGATTTCAGCCACAGATCCCAGCAGGGGCACACAACAGCCCCAGGACAGAGGGACACTCCTGTAAGGCAGAAGCACAAGAACTTCTCACATAAAAGGTCACCAGGTTCTTTTCTAAGAGAAAACATTGAGCAGCTTCTCCTACATCTCTGCCAGGTTATCCAGCCTGCCCAGAGGGAACAGGGCTACAGAGCATCCTGCACAGCCAGGGCAAACCCCTCTCGTTTTGAGGTGAGGAGGACTAGCAAAGGGAAACCAAATAAACTGACCAACCAGCTCTTGGTGAAGAGCCTTCATTGTTTGGTGGGTTGGCTTTTTTTAACTTAGGTTAAAGACTGTGTTTTCTCAGGACATTTCCCAGAACAACCTGAGGCCTAAAGAAAAACTGAAAGTCATAGTATTAAACAAACTTTCTTCTCTTCCTCACCACTCCAGCCACTTGTTACTTAAAAAGCAGTAACCAAGAACACAGTTTTTGCTATGATCAGCTCAAATACAAGATTTGGATCCAATGCACTGTCTGCTTTCCCTGCTTGTTCCTCAAGATCATCTGAAGAATGCAGTGAAAATTTCTCTCTTTCCAAGAAGGTCAGCATGGACTTTCTCTTTAGCTCCTTGGCAAAGGCTCAAATCCCCAAGAAAATTCTTC
The DNA here is from genome assembly GCA_013399455.1 of Anthoscopus minutus. Taxonomy (NCBI): domain Eukaryota; kingdom Metazoa; phylum Chordata; class Aves; order Passeriformes; family Paridae; genus Anthoscopus; species Anthoscopus minutus. The sequence goes on along the minus strand of VWYI01039964.1, from coordinate 242,164 downwards.
CCTTCAGTCAGCTCAAGGTTTCTCTGCACTCTGTTAATCTCAACAGGCAGGGATTAGAGTATGAAACTGTTTGTGTAGGAGAAAATCCCTATTTATTAAATGTTGTTAGCTCCAACATTACTGGGACTTTTGAAGGCAACAGGCTGTAGGGTTTCCCTGAGAGCTTGGAGGCTTGGTGTGGAGTTTCCTCTCATTAAGAGACAAGGAAGTTCCAGAGGCTGTTGGGAGCCACTCTAGCCCAAGGATATGATTAAACCTCATTAATATTCCCTAAAGACAGGGGACATGAGTGCAGCATGTGGTGTGGGAAGGGAACAGAGATGGGTAGAGACTTTTGGCACTTCCCAAGAGAGCTGAGGCTGCAAGGAAGTCTTGGGAATCCAATGCCACAGCAACTTTGTGCATGTGGCTGTTCTTTCAGCTTTCAGTTGAACAAGCATCCCAGACTTACTGATATCAGGCCATGACACTGCTCCCATTTTTGGCTGAGCAATAACTGAACCAAACCCAAGAAGGGCTTGCAATTTGGGCTTCACTGGAATTCCTTCAGTGGAATTCCAGAGCTCTTCCTCAACTCTGTATACAAATCTGCTCCAAGGAAGGTCAGATGACTTGCTGATTCACACACACAAAGCCAATGCAGCTACAGAAGGAAGGAACTTAAACCAAGCAGTCAGTACCTAAGGACAGCCCCTCTGCAGTCAGTTCTTGGAGATCCCTGCATGTGGGCAGAGGCCACCTGGGGAAGAAGCATCTCCTGCCTACCATCTTGGCAGCCCAGGCAGATGTCCCACATGTTCTCTGTGTTAGAGATCTCAAGCTGGTTTGAGACAAGTCCCTGCTGACACCTCCCTCAGGGCTCAAGGGATCATGATTTTGTTCCTTTCTGAGGCTGTTTCCTGGAACTCCGGCACAGTACTTCTGTGTAACACACTCCTACAGCCCAGTAAGGCAGGCCCTGCTTTGAGCTTATAGTTTAAGCATGAGACAACAGGTCAAGTACAGACAGAGAGAGACAAACACAGATTAATGTAGTGGCTCAGCAGTGGCATCAGTGCAAGTTTATCAATCAGCTTTAGAGGCGAGAAGAGCCGTAAGACAGATGTGAAGAACAAGATCACTGTCTCAGAGCATGTCTACAAAGGGATTCTCCCCAAGGAGGGAAAACATTCCATTTATTTGAATATGTAATAACCAGGTAATGAGCACTGGTCCTCAGTCTGCATTTAGCTTAACATCCAGGGAGGAGTGAGAGGCAATAGGCAGAGCAGAGAGGCTGCGAGGGCCAAGAACACGACAGAAAACTGGCAGTGTCTGGAGTGGCACAGGAGAATTCTCACTGGCTTCAGTGAGAATATCTAAGCAACAGGCAAGCAAAGCAAGCGTGGCAGCAGCACAAGGAATATGAAAGAGGCTGTTTCTGTCAGTCAGGAAAGGATGCAAACTGACAAAGGAACAACCTTTGTCTTAGAGTGGTGGTGCAAGAGACATTGGCAAGACACAGAACTTGTGGTGAGGTGGCACAGCCTGCTGGTGTGAAGATGGAGTGTGTGGTAGTGCTCACTGGGCCTCCCTCTTTGGGTATCATCAGTATAGTTTAAAAAGTCCAAATTTTAGGTCGTTCTCTGGATATATCTGAGACCACAAAATGACAAAAAATTTTGAAAATTGGGGCAGGGGGACTCAACTAAATTTTTGAACGTAACTCAAAAATCAAAACCAAAATCAGTTCTGCTGCTTAATAGCATAGGATAAAGGAATAGTGGTGCAAAAATAAGAAAGCTGAGGGAAGCAGAGAAATAAGGGAAAAAGGGAAGTGAGAAATACTTCAGTTACCTTCATACTGTTTTTATGCTCATCCTGACAACCATTTTGGATAGCTCCTTCATCTATGCTGACATCGCAGTGGGGAGAAAGGGTGGTACTACATGAAGGGCAAGGCTGAAATGAGACAAAAGAATTTTAGCCAGGAATGTTCTGGTGTCCTTGTAGTATGATGCAATTTGTAATTCAGTCCACTTGTATACTTGCAGCACGGTTCAAAGATAAACAAAGCTACAGAATGGGAGGCAGGGAGCAAAATTTGACTGGAACAGAATGCACCATTTCAAAAATAAATCACAGATTTGCTGTTTGCTGAAGCTAAATCTAATCCAGGAAAGCTACACTAGTGTAAGATCACAGATACACTGTAATCGCTGTGCACAGGCAAAGGACCTGCCCAAGAGGAATAAAACACTCTTTAGTAGGAGAAGTGCAATTTTCCTGTGTGAAACCTGCCTGCATAGGGATCTGAATACCATTAGGAGAGAAGACAGCACGAAATGCAGCAAAATCCAGAAAAAGCATGAAACACCATGATGCATTATGAACAGTCCATGGAAATGGAAAGCAACAAATTTGAAATGAATAAAGGAAAATGATTTTTCATACAGAGGCCTAAGACAGGGGAGGGGAGCTCGTACATTGTTGGAGCCAAACACCCAGCGAATGTCACAGGAACGAGGAAAGCAAAACCAGCAGGATTTGTACTAGTTCCAGGTTGTGCATTTTGGAAGCAACCTAAAATGTTGCACTTGAGCTTTTAAAACAAGTTAAAATGCAATCTTCTTTAGGAGAATGAACCCTGGAACTGGATCTTCCAAGTTCTTCACTCTCTTCTCCAGTGCTGGCAGTGTTCAGGCAGGATCCTGCTCAGAGGGACGCTGAGCCTGAGCCCTCTTGGCAGCTCCTGTGCTCTGGATATGTTCACTGTGACCAGGCTCGCCAAAGTCTGCTACTAAACATCACAGCAAGTTTTCCAGCAAGAACTTGAGCCTTTTGTCACAAACTCAACATCCCATGTCAATTTTGTCTGTTTGTTCCGGACACGTTCAAGCCTCTGTAGTCCAAACCCACAACTTCTGCCTTCAGGTTCACTCACCATTTCAGAGACCAGCATGTTAAGTATTTTCAAACTAACTTTTCACCTAATGCTCCTTTTCCACCTTTGATGTTCCACCTGAAAACACTCAGGATGTTTAATTTTCAGATCTTTCTCCCAGCCCACTCTCCCTGTGACACCTAACCACTCACCAAAGCCTCCCAAAGGCTTTCATGTAGGACCTTGAGCTTCCTCAGCAGCCAGCAGACCATACAGTCTGCTGTTCCTCAGGGACACAGTCCAGGCTAGGCACTGAAATGACTCTGAATTTCCTAACCTGGCATCAGATAAGCAATTGACATCCAGTTCTGAACCTGTGCAGTCTGAACAAACACCAACACAACCTAAGAAACTATGGAGTTGCTTCTCAAATGGTTTTGTTTAAGAATAATCTCTGACTAACTATCACAGAAGTCTTGGCCACTTGGTGGAAGGCATCACTAGACGGCCTAAAAAATAAATTGGCAGTGGTCTAACAAGCCTTGCTAACTAACCCTCTAGGAGTTAGATTTAGATTTATCCATGGCAAAAGTCAGGTGATGGTGACAAAAACCAAATACCTCTAACAGAAAATGAAGAAACCACTCCCTGTTTGATCCTGCTAATAAACTAGCAAGACCACCTCCAACACTTGGCTCCTGCAGTTAAGCCAGAAGACAAAGGGCTTGGAAAAGCAGCCTGACCTTTGAGAAGAGGCAGAAGTTCCTCTGACTTTCCCCATGTGCTCAAATCAACATCATTAACTTCCTTCTCTATTGCAGGCATTCACAGACTCTGTGTGCTGTGACCTCAGTGCCATGAATAAAACATTAATGCACTTCCAGCAAACCAAGACAAGCAAAGGACTTTCTGTTTTCATACCAAGCAATCATTAAAACATTTTTACAACAGCTTATGATTCCCTGTCAAGTGAGGCATGTTATAAAAGATGATAGGGAAGATAAACTGATAGCAAAACCACTTAGGCAGGGTAAAGTGTTTTCATTCTAAAAAACACCTGCTATTATAGATTTACTCAGAGTTTTTACCCTCTGTGTTCACCATTTTATTAATGTAAACACATCTTATTGACATTCAAATTGCAACAAGGTTTGGAGTTAAATGAACAGCATATACACTAGAGGAGGAAATACAATTCCTTTCGTGGATCAATTACTGTTGCACTCTCCCTCCTGACTTTCCTTTACAGATCTTGTCCTCTAGAACATCCGTTCATGCCCAAAATGTGGAAGTCATCCTTTGCATCCAATATAGCCACTTATTCCCTTTAAAATAAAAATATTTCAACTTGCCTGTAATTTTGCCTCTCCTACTTAAGTCTCTTTTGCAGGGCTGGAGTCATCTCCTCCTACACTGACACCATTTACAGCTTTGTATTTAAAACAGTCGGCATGTAAGTCATGATTCTTTTGCAAATTATTATCTCCAGACCCTACCAGCAAGCTGCAGGCTTGAAAAATCCCTCACGAAAAACCCAAAAGCTGTAAAAAAGAAACCCACTCCTTTTCAAAAGCTGTGCATGATCAGTGATCAAACTGCAGTTGCACCTCGTGGGGGTTTTTTAATATACATATATACTTAAAGCGAAAGAGGGCAATTTAGATTAGATATAAGGAAGAAATTTTTTACAATGGGAATGGTGGAACACTGGCACTGGTTTGCTCAGTGAGGTGGTGGCTGCCCATGGACCCCTGGAAGTGTCCAAGGCCAGGCTGGATGAGGCTTGGAGCAACCTGGGATAGTGGAAGGCATCCCTGCCTGTGGCAGGCAGTGGAACCAGATGAGCTTTAAAGTCCTTCCCACCCAAATGATTCCATGATTCTGTGATTCTCCCCAGTAGAGAGAGGTGAACATTACCCTCAAGGGCGTGCTGTGGAGTCAGGAATCCCTGGACCTGGCTGTGCTGGGAGAGGTGGGGATGCTCCCCACTCCTGTGCTGCCACTACAGCCACAGAACAGGTTTTTAAGTCACTGCTCACACAACTGCTCCGTGGTCCCCACTCTGACACGGCTTCTGCATCCACCAGCCAGATGCTCATGGGATCACAGGGAAACCTGGGCTTGGGCTCATCCAGAATTCACTGCAGCATCAGAGCACTGGGGCAAGGCAGGCTCAGGAATCACATCTGTGAGGCCACTTAGGAAATCCCTGGCCAGAGCTGCAGTGCTGAGGGTGGTGAGTAAAACAAGGCACCTCTAGACACAAAGTCTGCAGTAGCTGTAGCACAACAGGGTATCCAAGGCAGCTGAATCTGAGCTGGCACTTGTCTGAGATGCTCTTCTGAGCAGCTTCTTTTAGTTTCTCCTTCTCTCATTCACAGGCATGCTGGTACTTTTGCACTGTACAGATTTTCACTCAGCAATTAAACATTTCAAGGGCCAGGAGCTGGTCTGCAATGATCCTTATGAATCCCTTCAACTCAGGATATTCTAAATAGCAATTAACACCCAGCAATAGTTCCAGAGCACAAAATCAGAGACAAAGTGTGGTGAGGCAGCAATACGTTCCACATCACATCCCAGCTGTTCAGGAAGAGTGGTGCAGCTGCACCTGCCCTTCTGCAAGGTAAATCACCTCACATTTCAGAAAGCATGTAAAAGAGTTGATCCTTAACCACAGACTTCATTTTGCACCTGGATTATTTTAACTAGTACCACCCCAAGTTTGTATACAATGCTATCAAGCCCCAGCTGCAGGTGGGTCAGTCCCATCTTCACTGCAGTTTCAGTCCTCAGTCACAGCCTCCTCTGCTGTCTGACATTCCCAAGGCATCCTCACTGTCTCTCAGAACAGCAGCCACAGCTTCACTGCTTGGCTTCATCCCTCCTCTTCCCCTTATGTTCCACACAGGCAGCTCAGCAATTCTGCTCCACTTGGCACATTCTTCCCCCTTCACTGCTTGAAATGAAGGAGTTTCTGTCACTGCCACACCTGGACCTCTGCATGACCACACCCTGGGCAGCACTCACAGGTTCATCTGTACAGCTCCTCCCAACTCTAAGATGTATTTTCCTGCCTTATTTGCTGTTGCCTTCACAGAAAAGCAAGAGGAAGCTGGAAAGCTGGTGCCAGCAGGATGCCAAATATATTCTTTCTTACACAGGAGAAGGAATAGAAACATATCACCAGCAACTTGGATGCTGTCAAACCACATTCAGTGCATATTTTGGGGAGAGATAAAGATGGCTACAGCTCCTTTCTGTAGTTAAACAGGCATAGCTTGCTCTCTAAGGAGCTCACTTGACTTTGGACCATCTCTTTGGGTCAGCCCTCTAGCTGATCTCACCTGTAATCCAGTGTTTTTACTTCAAATCTTAAAAATGGGAGCAGAGACAGGGTAAAGGTGGCCTACTCATGCTCTCATAATCCAGAAAAAAATGAGAAGCAATAAAAATGAAGTAGCATGAAAATGATCCCCACATCAACTCTGTCAGCCGAGTCTCAAACCTGTGTTGAAGAGATCCAGTCAGGACTGACCACACTGAAGTGCAAGAACAGGGACATGCAGGTGGCCACTCCTGGCTCTGACTTTGTGCCCACCTCAGGCAGCCCAGGAGAAGGAATTCTTAGCACAAATGGAAAGAGAGAATAGACATCTGTTGTTTGGGAAATCTGTTCTGAGATGGAAGATGGAGAGTAACAGCAAAGTTCTGAAGCAATACACATTGTTTCACAGATTTCCTTGTCAAGAGATCTTGTGAGAGGTGTGAACATAACAAAGTGTCATCATTCCTCCAAGCTGAATTCATACAAATCATTGCCCTCAGCTCTAGATATAGGTTTCTAGAGCAAGCAGATAAACCCATCTTGCAGCCCACTAGAGCATTTTTTCCCATCACAGAAACAATCCAATTCTCTTTTGCATGAATGTCTGTTGAATACTCATGAAAAGGCTCACAGGTACATGACCTCCATGACACAGGAACAGCAGAAGCAGCAAAAGCAGAAAATCACAGGAGTTTCAGTAGCTGCATAAATCATATTCTTTCCCCCCTCCCATCAAATCCAGACCACTGAAAAAGCATCACTGACCTCTCAGTCCTGAAATATAAATAGAAATATTTATTTGAAACCACCTTTGCAAAGTGCTGACCTTATTTTAGGGACAGTTTGCTAAATGGGGAGTGAGGCATTTGACTTGGTAAATTTTTCCTCCCTCAAACTCTGTTTTGTCACTCTATGTATGCACACCCATACACATGTAAATACATAAAGCAGTGCATAAACAAGCCCTTAAGGTTTCCCTGTGCCTGCTGTGAGATCCACGCTGCTGGGCTTTGAGAGGACAACTCACCTTGGGCTTTTCCACCTGCTTGGTTGTCTTGGTTGGGTCGCTGGAGTTCTCAGCTGACGACGTTCCTGGTGTCCTGGCTCCGTCCACGGACTCCAAGCCAGGAAGCAAAGCTTGAGAACAGCTGCAGTGGGGCTCCTTCACCTTCTGACCTGAGATCAGATAGGTCTTTAAACCTACAGGAAACAGAAATGACCAGTTAGAACTATAGAAAGACAGAGAGAAAACTCATTTGGGCTTCTCAGACACAGTGACTACACTGCCAAGACTCGGGAATACAGCACACAAAAAAGACAGTGGCTGGGAAAAACAACCAGGAATCCAAATATGTCCTGTGCAAAGTGGTGGCAAACAGGGTTACCCTAATCTGCTGTTCCAGACACAAGAGGTGACTCCGACACACAGCAACATGTACTCTCTTTATTCCATTTTCACTCATGCACTTCAGAAAAACACAGCTAAGACTGTATGTATTTGCTTCTAAGTCATAATTTGATCTTTCACATTAACTCTTTACTTCTGCAAAGGATCTGCAGCCTGGTTTTCACTGATATCTGTATTAATATTCTACTTCTGAAAAACCAGCATGAACTTCTTCGCTTGCCAGAGAGATGTCGTGAACATTACTTAGTGCTGGTAGCACATTGAGAAAGGAAATGGCATTTAAGTGCTAGAAATTCTGATGGGTTTTCATAGTTAGTGCAGACTTCACATTTTTAAAGAACAAAATCAATCTCCCTCTCTCGCACGTACACCCACACACGCCCTCTGCAACTGGTGTATGAATTGAAGCATAATTGGAAAGCAGATCCAATATTAAAGGCCAGGCTGTTAAATAGCAGGTTGTATCAAGCTGAGCTGTATCAAAAACCTGTTCAAAAAATGAAAGATCGGAATTTTATTTAACATATCACTTCTTTTACTTCCTTGAACTTTGCGCTGTGGTGTTCTGGACTATTTCTAGACACAAAGCCAGAGAAAGGGCTCTTAATCACTGCTTTCTGAATTCACTGGAGTTCATTTGATTGCCACTGGATGGGCAATGTCCTGCTCAGCACAGAGGGGCATCAATGTCCCCCAAAAAGGGTGGAAGGCACCAGCATGCAGAAGGGCAAAGTGCTTATTTTTCTGTGGTGCCAGAGCTCACATTCCCAGGGGATGCTGCCCTCCCTGCCCCAGGCTCCTGGGATGGCTGCTGGGTCCCATATGGGTCAGCTCTGCATCCCCTCCCTGCCCCTGAGACTTGGCTCCCAGTGCAGCCAGACACAGCTGTCACAGCCATCGACCCATTCAACTGGCTCCATCCACAGCGTGAGCGCTGGAAATAAACGTGTCAGGTTGCAGCCCATGGAAGAGAGCAGGTTCCTGCTCCCTGTGATAAGGTCACTCTGTCATAACCTCCTTCACAGACAGAAAATCATATTCCATAAACCTTGCTTTAGGTCTTTAATACACAGACTGTACGTGGCTGAAACCTTTCCAATAAAAATAATTCAGGCACACTAAGAGCAATTTTGCAGTTTCTCTCTTTATTCCACTCGTAGCTTCAGCTCCTGAACATGACAAGGACCACAGAAATCCATGTCCCTACCCACCACGTCCCCCTCGGGCTCCAAAGCTGCTGGGAAAGCTCTGCTGCTCTCACACCGAGCTCCAAACACGGGCGCACTCGCTGGCATCTCAGAGATGTTGCGCCATAGCCAGTCTTTATTTTTAAATCATTTATAGTAGTGCTCCAATTTTATTTGGCAGTGCTGCTTAATAAAATCCTGACTGCTGCTGGCTTCCAGATGTCAGGCTCTCTCCTTCAAACTTCTGCTGATGGGGGCTGTTGTTTGAGGAATTCACCACAAGCAGCTCCCAATTATATGTTTACTGTGGTAAAAGGCTGGAGCATTAACTGACTGCTCCTATTTTTAAAGGCTACCTTAAAGCAACAGGAGTAATTTCCCTACTCCTATTATTCCTCCATTTCTTTGTTTATTGTACTTTTGAAAAGGCACTTTTTATGTCTTACTGTGCTGTGCAGCAAAATTATTTTGTCAATCTTGTTGCATGCAGTAAAATTATCTCCAGTTTGAGCTCCAAACCGAGGAAAAGGGGGAAAGGCTACAGCACAACAGACATTGCAAATGGATTTGAGAAAGCAGAATCCAGCTTTGCCCCAGCCTGAAGCATCAGCTCCTTGACCCCATTCCCCACCTTGTCCTCTCCATGCCTGGCAAACCCACCAGCCCACAGCACATCAACAGCAGCCACTGTCCCCCAGGCTTTAAAGGCAGCTAAAATGCCTGGTAGTTGGCACCAAGGACTCTAAAATCTCTTTATTCCCTTCCTGCCGCTCCCCAGCCCCATCACATTCCTGCATAAGGAGCATTACTCAAAAGTGGCAATTTGAATTGGGACAGAGAAAAACCAATATCCTGCACATGTTTTGTATGGAGCCAACAAGAGAGCAAGAAGGAGAGAAAGGTTGTTTTTGTAAAGTTTTGGAAAATGAAGAGGTGTAAAAACCTTTCATCTTTACAAAACTTTTTAACGTGGCCTAGCTAATACTCTGTTATTCAATCCTTGTAATGGGAAAACTCCATTTGCTTCAGTATTCCTTGGAACTGTGACACTTCACAAAGCACCTCCTAGGCCGAGTCTGAAGTATTTCAGTATAAAAAAGGGCCATTAATTGAGTAGAACTGTACTGGTGTAACTAAAATGCAACATTTGAGAACAGCATTCTTCCTCCTTCAACATCTCCAGGGAATTAGAACAACCAACACTGTCATTTTCCACACAAGCAGTGTAGGGAGCGAAAAACATCTACACCAGCACATTTAAATCAATTAAGTAACATGACAATAAGGAATGAATAAATAGAGGAGCTGTTATTTTATGTGAAAATGCAAGTTTTTGGTGAGTGTTGCTGCGCAACGAAATAACTCAAGACATGGCAATGCAGAAAGTGATATGAGCTGCTTGTAGTGCTATTTATAAAGGCCAAGATCAATCTTGTACTCACTTCCTTCCCCGAAATTTATCCAAAATAAATGCTGAAAGTACAACCTCAAAGTGCCTGATAGCAAATCTGTCCTCTGGCAAGCTTTAACCTGCAATTCTGCTTTTTCCAGAGGTGGCTCTTGGAAGCAAAGACAGGGAACAAGCTACAACAACCCCAATAAAACCAATTTAACACAGTAGTATTTTCTGCCCTGGGAAGAAAATGAGCTTACTCATGTTTTTCTGAGGAACACAAACCATTCCCTTCACTGATCTTCAAGGTCTGAAATTCTGTAAGCATTATAAAGAATAACAGCTCATGAACACTGAGCCAAAACACTCATTGCTTGAATTCATCTACTTTGAATATTGACATGGCAGTGCTTGTCAAGTGTATTTTTCACAAAATAATAACAGATGAGATCTTCATAGAACAACTGTGGGTTTCTTAGTCCTACTACTGTGGAATTTTAGAACCATTAGTGAGCTTCTATACTTGGCTCCTTTCTTCAGATCGCCCTTCTTTGATCTGTGGCATTTCTCTGAGCTTATAAAAACAGAAAACCACCCCAACCACTAAAAACCACTCCTAATAACAACAAAAAAGATCATATGCATGTGCTCACACACAAATTATCTTCCATATGCACAGAAATAAACAAGAGTTATTATAAATAAGGCTGTGTATAAACATCCCAGGCTTCCCCCAGGTTCTGGTGGCGTGAGAAAAGCCAAAGGCTGTGGAGCAAAGGGGAATTCAGGAGCACAGGGAGAGGCTGGAGCTCCCCCTGTCCATCCCCAGGGACACCCAGAGGAGCCCCTGGGCTAACTCCCCATCCCCAGCTGCACCTGCAGAGGAAAAGCAACTCAGGTAATTAGTGGGAAGGAACAGGGAAAAGGAGAGGAAAGATGTCCTAATCCTTCAAGTCCTTAATTCAGTCATTTATTCCTTCCTTTCAGCTCATTTATCCTCATGACTTCAGGTCAGAAGTTGCTGTTACCCCAATATAATCTGATTTTTATATTAGAAGATGACATCCCTCTGTGCATCTGTTAAGGACAGGATGTCTTTTCCTACAGGAGATGAGAGATTAACACAAATACTGGTAAGGAATTCTTTGACAAAATATTGAAGTTTCAATTTTTGATGCTCCACCTGTTTGGAACTGAAACTTTTCCTTATATTGATGCAATAAACCATTCCTTATATTGATGTAATAAAATCTAAATCGTATTGATTGCAACCCCTCTTAAAAAACAGCTTTATATTAATGCTGCTCTTTCACTGTGCAACTTCTCATCATTACCCTTGCAGTTTCCATGCTTTAACCATTTCATCATATCTCAGGCCTGGTCTGAGCTCCTTTCTGAGCTGATGGGTAACTCATTTCTAGGTTGTGCTTCTCTGCAATCCATCAGCTTTTTGCTCTTTCTTTTCAGAAAGACAGTAAAAAGTTTCCTTCACGCCTTTTAAAGACATCTTTGCACTTTACCAAAATCCTGGGAGTGAAAATACTGATATTCAGGCACTGTCATTCTAGGGAAAGGAAACACAGACCTCTGGTGAGGTTTCCTCACACAATAGGTGCTGCTACACAATTTCATAAGACTGACTTGCTCTGCTAAATATATTATTTATATTATTAACTGTGATTTCTGGAATGTAGCATGACTGACAAGTAAAAACTATAAAAATCCCACCAATGTATTTACTTCTAATTGCATCTTTTAATTCCTTCTTTTTTTGGCAACTCACTTTTCTGTGCTGGTTGTATTTTCTTTTTTCCTTGTCAAAGCTCAAATGGCCTAATGTCCATGCAAGAAATAATACAGCAAATACCACCAGTCCAGGAGCTTTAGTATCCTTTGTGTCCAAGCTGCTACTGAATCTAAAGATCATTTTCAGCAGCAAATATTCTCCCTCATTCTAAAGTTCAACAGTTGCCAAATCTGTATTTGTGGGGACTGCTTTCTCACTTTATTAGAGACACTTTGCAAAGGGAGTTCACACAAACTTCTTCCTTCCTCCCAGCACAACACCCTCATCTACTGAACTGGGAACTGGGATTTTACACCGTAACAAAAAACCTGTTGCCTTGTCACTACTCAAGGTTTAGTCTGGGAATTAGGGAAAATTTTTTCAGAGAAAGGGTTGCCAGGCATTGGAAGGGACTGCCCAGGGAGGTGGTGGAGTCAACACCCCCAGATATTTCAAGAAATGACTGGACATGGCATTCAGTGCGTGCTTGACCAGTCACAGACTGCACCTGATGATCTTGCAGGGTTATTCCTACCTAACTGATTTCGTGATTCTGTGAATCACTCCTCTCTTCATCTTTCCTGCAGGCAGTGCCCACACTGCTCCCTCCCACCTGCCCTGCCCCTCAGAGCCAGCAGCAGTGGCCAGGGCTGCAGGGCTGGTCCCTGAGCCCCCTGCAGCCCTGTCCTGCCCTGCCTGGTCCCTTCCTCTCCTCCTCCTGCTTAAAGCAACCTGGGCCCTGCCTGCCAGGCCAGAAGAATTCCTCACACACAATTAATGAAGACTTTTATGTTAATTCTTCTAACCTCTTAAAATGCTTACCTATTTCTACTCCTTCTGCATAATGTCTGGGGTGTGTGTAGCAGCACACAGAGATGGTCACTGAACACTTCATCAAATACACCCTAAAGATCCCCACATCATCATATCCACTCTTGAAAAACAGTTATGGAAGCACCAGTAAAGGCAAACACAATGCATCCCACTGTTGTGATGAAGGCTGTGCAGAATGACATGAAAAAAAATTCTAAGTTTTTTTTAATTTTAAAGCCCTAAAAATACTCCTAAGAATTACACATGAATTCCAGCTTTTTATCTTCAGATATTCCAGTGATAATGCTGGAAGCCAGAGTCACATCACTGTCTTTTACACCAACAAGCTTTGTGTCCCTTGCAGTGCAGGACTGTAAAAAAGGACACTGGATGTCCCTATAAAAAATTAAATTTATTCTCCCCCAATCTGTAAAGCTATGAAACAAGTCCCACCCTCTAACCCAGAGAAACCATTTCCAGCTCAGTGCAAACAAAAGCACGTAACCCAAAGCACCTGGACTCCAAACAAGCCTACCTGGAAAAGCACTTTGAATGTATGAACCAAAATTTCCTGTGGCTAAAATGAGAATTTCTGAGCCAACTTGCTATCTTAGGTCTCTGGAAAGCAGAAACAACGATAATAAGAAACAGAACTTTATAGACTGGAAAGACAAAAGAAATTCAAAAAAGCCAAAACCCCAAACCTATCCCCATAATCTCCAAGGAAGAGCTGCAAAGAGCCAGAGAAACCAGAGGCGTCTTCTGTATTATGGAAAACTGCTGTTTTCCTTATGCCTTCTTTGTTTAGCAAAATACTTATTTTTGATCTTTTGATCATCTAACAGACAACAGTGGGTTTGGAAAACGCTGATCAACAACACATGTGTAATTCTGGTATTCAACATCTGCCAGTTCTAAGTGGGGAACCCTGGACCCAAACCCACAATTTACATTTATAGCTAAGCTGCAAAAAGGAAGTTGCAGGCTGGTGGTCCATCCCTATTCAGTCTCTTTTATCTTCTTCTCACCTGGGTGAGATAAAATAACCCAGACAAAGAAAAAATGCAGCAGAAAAAGTCCTGAGCAAACCCAGCACAGACATGCAGCAGCTGCCACTGCTGGCTCAGGAAAATATATATATCTATATATATCTATATATATATATATCTCCTTTTTTTTTTTATTTTTAAACTCTCCTGGCAGATGAAAGGCAGACTGAAGAGAGACTGATCCCTACCCTGGGCTTTACAACTGCCCTTATTTACGCTCAGCTCTGCTGGTGCTCAAGTGCCTCTGACTGCGCCTGAGAGTGAACAGCAGACGAGCCCATTCTTTGGGTTTTTACCTCATTTTTTTCACCTCAGTACAGCTTGTCACAGTAATAGCAGAGAAAAGCAGGTTTAAGGAAAGGTAAGCCTGGGATTTTGCAGTCCTGCCAGGGGCAACAGCGTGCTCCACAAGGGAAGCTTGGAGTCCAGCAAATTCACTAACACTGCAGAGAAGAGATTCTCTCCATCCTAAGGGTTCCTCACAAAACATAGGAGATATATGATGTTCCTACATTTAAAGCTGAAAAGAGGCCCTAATTCCAGCTCTAGGAGATTGGGGATTAACTGGTAAAGATACTGTCTGGCTTTTACTGACACTGCTCAGCCCTCCTGTAAACTCTCCTGCAGTCTTGGTCACAAAGACAAATCCCATGATACAATCCCATGCCTGAAAAGGCATCTGCTATTATTTTATTGACATTATTTTTCACATTTATTGACAATGCCTTTGTCCTCTGTGTTAATTTTAACACCTGGAAAGGAATAAGCATGGTAAGCGAAACTGAAACATTTGAACAGTGTAGGTACCAAAGCAGGAGTGATCCAAGCACATGAGGGAATGGCACTTGCAGGGGGTCCCAAACAGCTCAAGAATTATTCTATTCCTCCCACAGAATACCTCTTCCGGAAATAGAAATAATAATGAATTAGAAACTGATACAACCAATATTTAGAATTCATCGTTTGCTTCACTGCTGGACTGAGAATGAGGTGCCAGTGCTGAGGAGACTGCAGAGGTGGAAGAGCAGAAGGAAGGAGCAGCAGGGATGAAGAGAGACCAAAAGCCTCAGCCCCAGTGCAGCCACTCTCCAGCACTACCCAGCTCCCTGCTGCACCCACTGCAGACTGGGAGCTGTGGGATGGAGAGGTCCAGCCTGTGGGTGTGGCTGCAGGGATGTAAAGCAGACATAAATACACACAACATTCCTGTTTTGCCAGGCTCAGGACTCTGTGCTTCAAGGAAAATTATAAGGTTACAACACTGTAAAGTCTTTTGAAGACATTACAGAGAGTCTTTTTCTTCCAGTTTCTTGTTCAGGATGAAAATGTGGGTTTGGAGTTTTTTTCTCCCCCCTGATAATTGACAGGAAGGTACCTCAGAGTACAAAACCAGACGACCAAGGCCATAACCAACCCCAAGAGCTCCACAACACCAAACACAGGGCCACAGGTCAGCCCCTGGAGCTCCTCCCTAACACAAATCCATTAGATACATCCCTGTCCATACAGGGAATGTCTGCTGCATGGCAACAGCATGGAAGGCAGGAGGATGACAGAGGAAGCCTTTGGGAATAGCTTCTTGTATGGTCCCTTCAATCCAAGCTTTTGGGCAGGATCTGTCTGCGTTTCCCTGGTGAATCTGCACACGTGGGAAGTTCTGCCATTCCACATCGCCCAAAGAGTGCAGCAATCCCTTGGGATATGTAGAATATAGTTCTGAAACTCCCTTTTATTGTAAACAAAAAAGCATTTCCAACTTCAAATGACTGTGGGAGGGAAACAAGCAATCTGAACAGGATTTGAACAGAAAACTGCACAGGAGATATCTCCAAGGCAAGGACTTCAGACAGTCTACTTAAACAGCAATGTTATAACCCAGAGATCTATGGACAGATAAGGATTTCTCAACAAAAATTCCACTGCTCTCCAGACAGGACAATTATACAAAGTCACAAACATCCCAGAAAGACATCATATATATTACATTTTCTTCCCACATAGTAGCTGTCATACCTCAGGATGGCTGCACCAGCCTCTGCCACACAGAGGCAGAACTAAAAAGAAGTCAAAGGGAGGCTCTAGGTGAAAGTTTTCTTAGCTTTCCAGGCTCTCAAGAATGGGAATTTATTAATTTTAAACTAAAAAGGCAAGGCCAGAGTGAAAGCAATTAGAAGCTTACTAGAAATCCTACCCAGGAAAATTCCACTTGGGACCAGAGGATGCCACCTATCCTTTTGATTGACATTTTAGAACTGAGGAATAACAAACGTGCAGGATGGAAGAGAGGATTCCAATAAAAAACAATGGTCTGATGCAACTGGAGCCTGCTCGGCCCATGGTAACCAAGTGAGCTATTGTGGCTCTCCAGACCAACACTTTTTAATGGAATCCAGATTCAATTTAAACAAGACTTTAGAAGCCTGTTTTGTTATACTACTGCAATCTCTTTGTGTTGACAGGACTACAATCAGGCAAATTCTTTCCCTCTTGCATAATGCAGGTAGCTGGATGTGATGTGCTAAATCAGCATTTTACTGGGACCAGGGCAATCCCACAGGCTGGCAGCTCCCTCGTGCTCCAGGGACTCGCAGGGAAGTAAAACCCAAATCAGTTAAAATACAAGTGCAAAGCTGGTGGGCTCTGCATGGGGAACACAAGTTCCTTCCATATTGTTACCTTCAACAACAATTCATCAGCTCCATTAGCCTTAAGGCACACACAGAGAACAGGAAAGATTCACCCTTAAGGGATTAAATTAAGTAAATCTGCGTGTCTTAGATAATTCCTGCATTTAAAAAGTGGGGTTTTTTTAAACTTGTATGTGTCTGCTGCATATCAGTGCTCAAAGTAAAGAAAAAGGTCATCTGGGGTTCCCAGCACAGGAAGGACATGCACCCATGGGAAGTGAGTTATGAAGAGGTCACCAAGGTGATCAGAGGGACAGAGCAGCTCTGCTTTGAGGAAAGCCTGGAGGAATTGGGATTGTTTCAGCCTAGAGAAGAGAACCTTTGGGGTGACCTAACTGTGGCCTTCCAGGACCTAAAGGGAACCTGCAAGGAAGATGAGAGAGACTTTAGACAAGGACCTGGAGTGACAGGACACAGGGAATGGCTCCCACTGCCAGAGAGCAGGGTTAGATGGGATCCTGGAAAGGAGTTATTCCCTGGGAGGGTGAGGAGGCACTGGCACAGGGTGCCCAGAGAAGATGTGACTGCCCCTGGATTCCTGGAAGTGTCCAAGGCCAGGTTGGACAGGGCTTGGAGCAACCTGAGACAGTGGTAGACGTCCCTAGCCATGGCATATTTGAGGAACAAGATGAGCTTTATGGTCCCTTCCTAACCAAACCATTTCACGATTCTGTGATCATTTTTCCACCTGCCATCAGAGCCCACCAGCAGTTTGAGGACTGAATGTTTATACCAAATGCTTGCTCAATACATATTATGATTAGATAAGTAAATAATGGCATTTCTTCTCCCATCCAAGCTCTTTGGTCAGAACTGAGGAGCTGCATAGTGAGCAAGCAAAGCTTTGACAAAGCCTGCAAAAAATGTTGCTCATCACATGGGTCAGAGCTGAGCAAGCATATTCTAACACTTGGGAAGCCAGCAATCCCCCAACCATGTGAGCACCAGGGTATTTATTCAAATTGGCTGCAAGAGCCCAGACAAACAGAAATAATGTTGCAGTAGTGAATTCAGTCATTTCACAACTCCCCCAGCAGGGAGCCTTGTGCAATCCAAACAGGCAGTTGTAATTCCAGGTAAGTTGTTATTCATAACTTACACACCGCTTGTTTACATGTGGTTGACAGTTTTAAATGGTTACTAATTCAGTACTGAAAAATAAAGCTAATGCAAATCAAACTGCTGCAGGAGGCACTTCAGAATAACAGTATCTCACAGTGGTATAAACACTGGCAAGGTGGTGAAGAAGAAACTCCCAAGAGCAGCTACCACCTAAGCAGACACCAACTAAGTATGTATCACTATGCAGCTGTATTTTAACTGGCAAGCTTCAGCCACTGAGTATTTGCAGTGTTTCTACCTCAAGATTTATATCAGAGCCACTGCCCTTTTCAGAACAGCTACTGAGTGTTGTGTCTCCCCCAAGCAGAGGATCAGCTTTTCATTTTATTCCCCTCCTTAGGTAAAACTATCAACAAATAATCATTCCCCAAAATAAAAACCATTTCAAAGTCCAAAAACAAGGTTGAAAAGGAAATATTGCCAGAATTATGTTCACTCACACAGTCAAAATGTTTCTGAAACTCCTTCCAGTTTCCTTAGTGTACAACATTGTGGCAACCTCCAGTCCTGACAGGCTACATCTGAACTGTCCCTTCCTCTACACACAGCAGCCATAGTTTCAGACGCCAGGCTGGATCCACAGCATGGGTCTCTTGCACCCAGGTGGCGCTAAACCCATCCTGGAGATGGATCAGGATGCACATGGAGCAGGCCCCCAAGGCCATGGGGCTGCTGTGATGGCTGGCTGCAGGACAGCCCTGTCACCTGGTGAAAAGGACACCACGCTCTGGGCTCGGCAGTGTGACAGCAAAGACACAGCCAGCTCTTTACTGGAATAGGCTTGTCCAACCTCCAGTGCCTTCCAACTTCTGCTCCTCAGGCTCTGGCCTCTAATTGCGCCAAACCACCCACACTCCAAGGAGTCAGGAAAGCACCGTAACAAAGAATCAAGGAATTGTGGAATGGTTTGAGTTGGAAGGCACCTTAAGAACTGTCTAGTTTCAATACCCTCCGGGCATTAGCAGGGACACCTTCACTAGACCAGTTCCAACCTGGCTTTGATCTTCTGGGATATCTTCTACTGCTCTCTCCCATTGGATCACTGTCCAATGGAGCTCACTGCTCCTCTTATTTCTGGAAAACAATGTGATGGGCAAAAAGGGTGATGACACCCCGCACCCCCCAAAGCTGCAAGGACAGAAAACAAATCCTCTGTCACACAAGTAGCTGTTGAGATGTTTCAGTTCACCCCTCAAAGCTCCCAGCACAGAGGAGCCAAACACCCAGGTCAGGAGTAATCAGAGCTAACACGTATCTCGTGCCAAGCCCTAAGCCATGCATGGTGACCCCAGGTAAACTTGTGGTCCTGTGTATGCATTTCAAATGCTGCATCACTGTAGCAGCATGTACTTCACCAAATAACACAAGATGATGCATTATAACATGATTCATGCCCATGAAGTACATAACATAGGAAATAAATTCTTTCATGTATCCACAAAAACACCCAATGAAACAGATAAGGAGATTTGTCTCTCACTACTCAAGAGACTTGCTTGATCATCATTACATCATGTCACTAAATCTATCCAGTGGGAATGACATTAAATTTAACATGCAGTTAAGGAAACATTCTCTAAATGCACATCCATTGAAACTTTCTATTGGCTCTTCGGAAATGAGTCCCTCCCCACACTCCCAGAAGCAAACCATTGCCCAGTGCTGATACTCAAACCTGTTTTCAAAAGCAAAGGAGATACCAGCACCACGAGACAAGCAAGTAGAAGTCCTTCAAGTGACATAAACCAGGCATGGGTAAAATCAGCATTTCTGTTTCTCCAAGGTTTGAATATTCTATTAATCATCAATTATTATTCTCTGCACTTGGACCATTCCTGGCAGCCTACTTCATATCAGAGCAAGCCCCCAACAACCAGCTTCTCCATCAGCTCATGGCCTAGATTTGATTTCTTCATCCTTTGCAAAAACATTCTCAGACTTTGTGCTAATAACTAGCTGATTACATTTCAAACCCTCAGGCTAGAAGTTATTACTGGGGAGTGCAGGAATGTGTCTGGAATGCAAAAACAACAGGGGTGAAAAATCAGTGGGCTCTGAGCTGGTATAAATAGATAGTTCACTGGGAAAACTCATCTCCTCTCAAAAAACCAAACCCAAAGACAGTGCCCCACTATCTCCTCCAGTTAATCCTGCTGGAGAATTGACTCAGCCATCTCCGAGTCCTTAGGAAGAGGCATCTCCTATCTACACAAATGCAATATAAATAATGTTTCTGTTGTGCTTGCATGCGAGATAGAGAACCACTCTGCATAATCTGTTGATAAACTCACGTAAGAGGCAGTAGTTTCGTGATATGCCAAATACTTCACATCTTGGAAAGAAATGGGGAAGCAGTTATTCTTAGGGAAGCTTTCTCTATGGTTAAACTATATCAGGTTTATTGACTGAAAGTTTCTGCTATGCAAACTTACTTTGGTCCAAGCAAATTCCTGCATCACCCTCCACCTGGAAGTTCAAGTTGAGTATTAAACCATGAAATCATCACAGAGGCCTGGTATCTCTATCCAGCCTCTACAGAGGGGATTACAGCACTCAGCAGGAGAGCAGCCCAGCAAGGGCTATAAACAGGATTTATGGGATCCATGGAAATCATCCAGCAGTCCCCCCACTGTGATTTTTGGGGCTTTGTGCTGCCCCTATGTAACCTACACCCTTCTCATTCAGATGTGGAGTTATTCTTAATCACTTTGAGGTATAGAAGACACTGGGGAAGCTAAAGATTACAGGTCTCCAGAAGAAGATTGTTGTAAAAACAACCTATTTATTTGCAGCCTTTAGGGAAAAAAAAAAAAAGCTTTAAAAAACAACCTAAAGACTGAAGATCAAGTGAAAGCACAGAAACAAAGGAAATACTCCTTTCCTCATCAAACTGTAAAAAAAATAAAAAGCTCTAGCTGCACTTAGCAAAACTGAAAGAAATCCAACAAAGGCTACATATTTCCCTAATTTCTATATTTGCCTCTCTGATACTGTTGACATTTGCTTCCACAACTCTGGTAGAATTGGAAGAGAGAACTCCATAGCCCAATTCCTTTGTACTTCCACAGAATCGCTTGCCTAATGAAGTCTTTCATGGCTTATTTGAAGATTTAAGCATTCAAAAACAAAATCCTTCAATGAAGAATGAAGTATTTTGTGGGCTTACTCTTTCCCTGAGGTTAGGGATCAAGGTTTCTCAGAAACACGATGAATCACTGTGGTTTTAGCTTACTCATCTTAAAAAGTGTGGGTTTTTTAATCTGATAACAAGCAATTCTTTTTTTCAAAAGTATTTGAGACAACTTGTTTGAATGAGAAACAGAATACGCTTTTTGTTACCCTCACACTTGTGTAAACTATTTTATATAAAGGGAGGATTTTATAACCAACTTTTGACATTTTTCAGCATGACCCTGAGATAACCAATATAAGTTCTTACTGGTTTAGAAGCAACAGCTCATCTAGAGCACAGCAATGCAGCTGCACACCTCAGAGGTGCAAAGCAAAAAAAAAATTACAATGCTAAAATCACCATTTGATTTGCAAAATTTTCCCTCAAGGAAACTGAAATTAAAGACACTGATATCATGGAATGGTTTTAAACAGAGTGCCTGATCTATAGATGAGCTCACAGCTTGGTCAGTACATCTACTCCCTGCCACCAACACCAAAATCCAGTCTAAGTTTTCACATCACTTTTGCGTAGAGTGAGATCTCCACTCTTTATGGAAATTTTGCCCTCCTGAGTGTATTTCTGACTTCATTTCACTTGTCCTGTTGCTCTTGCACACTGTCCTTCCTTAACCATCAGGCAAATTATAGATGAATTTGATGTCAAAATAAAAAGTACCCTCCCAAATTATTAAGTCTAAAAGGCTTTATTAACAAACATATTTAACACTTTTCAATAAGTGAAGAAATTTTTCCACATTGGAAAAATAATTTTTAATATAAAGGAAGACGTGTTAGCACTGCAGGTATCATAAAAAGGAGATTTTTCTCCCTTCAAAAGCATCATCACAGGGTATCTCAGAAACACGTGGAAAATCAGAATAAGTATATTATGTCACACACAAACATGGAAATATACATTGCTAATACAGTGGGGTTTGTTCCACTTGGGAACCAGTGGAACAAACTTCCCCAGCTGGAAGCCTCTATTCATGGCTCTTAGGAAAATGAAGTTTCAAAATGAAGAGCATTATCTTCCTACAAAGCACCAAACCTATACCAATTTTTTTTTTTTTGTGCTAAACCTGTAATCCAATGTCTTTTTTTCCCCGTTAGCTTCCTGGAGGGCTTAGTTACTGGAGGGCTACACTAAGTCACAGCCATCTACCCAAGGTACACATCAGCTGGGTGTCCTCTTTGCAGAACATAGAGAATATACAGAATATGGAATTCATACCATATTTCCTAGAATGAATTTCTCATACCAAGCCTATACAGTAGTTTTAATTTCCTTTTCTATTTATAAAGCTGCCAGAGTGCTAAGGAGCAAGGTCTGGTTTTAAAAGGAGGTGTGCTTTTCATCTTTTCTGTCAGAAGCATAAAATTGTTTACTTTAGAGGAAAACTGATTATTTGAAGTCTGCTCTCCCATTAGCACCACAGCACAAGCAAAGCATTTGTCTTTGCTGCTGGACCTGGATCGTGCATACATCCAGGGAAGCTGCACTTTCTCTCCCAGGCAAAACAGCAAGCACAGAAGCCTGGGGGTATAAAAGATAATTGGGGGGGGGGGAAGGGAAATATATATTAAAAACCCCAAAAAATAGCTGTGCTCACTGAAGCCTGCACCTGTTATTTTGGTGTGAAACCTGCACTGCTCCTGGACCCTCTCGATGGCTGGGACCTCCTCAGACACCCAGGGATGTGCCCAGCTGAGGAACACACATCCCTGCTGTGCCTGCAGCTGGGCCTCCACAGAAACCCCCTGGCTGGAACTGACACAAAAGATGCTCCTTTCCCTCCCTTCCTCTCTCCCTCCCTCTACTTTTGTGTGTGACCACATGGATCATGTATCTCCGTATCTGCATGTTTTTAGTCCCTCTTTTTCATTCCAATGAGATGAGATGGAATCCATCTTGTAATTAGATTTTGAAATATTTCTCCTGAAAAAGAAGAAATAAACCAAAATCTGATGCTAATGAAGAGCCCAAATCCTCCCAAAGCAGCTAAAATCCTCAGTGCAATCTGAAGGAAGGCAGCTGATTTTCTCTCTCAGCCTCAACCACTGTGTTTGCCTCCGCACAGGTGAGCTTCAGTGGCTGTGGAGAAACAGATCCTTGCTCCTTGTGGCTTTCAGCCTGAAAGCAAGTCCTGAGAGCAAGGTTTGGCACCTCCCCCTCCTCATCCCGGTGTGCTTTAGAAAGGTCTGTTTGATTGAAGCTGATGAGGTGAAGTACTGGGGTCTCTCAGATGGAGTTTTTGTCCTGCACACAGGTTTGTTCTGGCTCCTTGCCACACAGAGTGAGAGCTCCTCAATTTGCAGATCTCAGTCTGAGTAAGATGAAAACTTTATGTCACCACTGAGTTCACAGCCAATACCAAAGTGGGGGGGACAGGACACAATGACAAGCTGGCAGCAGTCAACAGGCCAGGCTGTGACCTCAGCACTGAGAGCATCCCAGTGAGCACTCAGAACAACACCTGGAAAGCCATCTCCAGCTTTGGGCTCCCCAGAGATGCAGCTGATGCACTGGGGTGACACCAGAGAGGACCATCATGATGATCAGGGGGCTGAAGCACTTGATGTGTGAGGACAGAGCTGGGTTTTGAGAGATTTGAGAGGAGAAAGCTACAACCACTAGCAGGGCAGGAGGAGAGCCAGGCTCTCCACAGAGGAGCACAGCACCAGGATATGATGAGGACAGGTTACAGTGGGAGAGATGCCCAAAACCCAGCTCTAAACCTCTTCAAAGCCTGAGTTTGGACAAGACAGCTTCAGAGGTCCCTGAATAACCTGTATCGTGCTGTTTAATCAAACCAAATGGAAATCAAATGGCTGCCACATAGAAAACTACAGGAAAAGTTAGATTTGCTTCCAAGATCTGCTGTGTGCCTGTCTGGCTGACGTTGTCACTGATGCAGTAGAACACATAGGCAGGAAGAAGTTTTCTGAGTTTTTGTCATACTTGATTTAAAACTCCATTTCATGCTCTAATTTTCACAGAGAAAGGTCATATTAGGTGAATTTTCTGAATTCAAGTAAATATGAATTCCTTTCAGTTGAGATTCCAACATTTTCCCTTCAACATTCGTATTGCTACTTCTTCAGAAACAGCAAGTAGATTACAAATTAGAATTCATGCTCTGTATTGAGGAATTTCCACCATCACATGGACTTGGAAAATACTGACCACATATACTGAGATTGCATTTATGCATCATCAATGATATGCCTGTGCAAGACCTCCTGATTCACAGTGATAAATCCAATTTTCAGGTCCTGCTGTTGAAAGGAGAACGACTCAAGAGGTGAACTGGTTCACCTGACTCAAAGCATGAAGGTTACAGCTGAAAAGTACCCATGTGGAATGCCAAAAGAGTTATTTTTATCCCTCCCTCTCATTTAAATTTAAAGCAGGACAGCAGTACTGATACTGTGAGGTGCTAATGTTGTTGAAATGCAATGGGAATCAATAGCTTTTCCAGGAAGAGAGAGCTTGGAAAAAGAGATGAGCAGTTTAAAGTCTGCTTCACCTCTGCCAGCAGCAGCTTCAGCCACCTCCTGGATACTCAAAATCCAAATTATCTCCAACACCTCACTTCTGCCAAATACACTAATTTTTCTATCATCATCTAACAATCCTTAGCTTGCACACTCTCAGTAGCTCTTCTGAGTTAACATAATGAATAAAAAATATGCAGCATACTGAATTTAAAAAAAAAATAAATCTGGGAACAGTTCTGGCAGCTCTGGCTCTGCCACACAGATTTGATCCCTCCTGCACAGGAGGCAGAGCGTACTCACACAGCCACCCACCTCCCAGTCCAGGAGAACACAAAGCTCTTATCAAGTGTTGCACTCCACGTTTCCAGGCTTCAGGAGAAGAGGCCAAACCACAATTAAATGAAACGTGGTTCTGATTCTCACTCTCCATACATGCCTCTGGAAACTTCCCACTAGGGCTACACATCACAGCTTTTTTTTTTTTTTTTTTAGTGAGCAAATTAATTATTGTGTTTTAATTGGCTTCCTTTGGAAACATGCAAAATTCTTGTGTGTTGGAGGAGAAAAAAGAAAAAAGGAAGGAGAAAATGCAAACAGTGAATTCACATAAAGCTTCCACAGCAAAATCCTTTTGAATTCCAATTCAATTGGAATATAGCAGCCTTGGAAATGATGGTTCTAAACCACAAACAAGCAAGGGAATGTTTAGTAACCCCAAGCAAAAATCCCCTGGCCTCTGCAGCAGCACAGCTCAAGCCTGCAGCTCTCCATCTATTTATAGACCTGGGGCACATATCACTACAATAGCTGATTGTGCTTTGCAGCTGTTTTGTGTATCTAGAAGGGCAGGAAAGAACAGACTGCACTTTGATCTTGCCCTTTTTTGGAGCAAAAACAACAACAAAAAAAGGCCATTAGGAAGGACTCAATATTTTGGAATCACAAGGGTCCATGCTCCCAAAGCCACAGCTTACACTTGGTGTGGAGGACTCCCAGCACATGTCCAATTGTTTACTGGGATTATAAATCCAGGCTGCAGTCAATATTTATTCTAGAAGCATGCAAACTATTTCACCTCACATGAAAACATATGTCAAACCTAATTATAGGAGTCTTTACTCCCCAGAGCATCTGTTAAGTGATCCACACATGAAATTAAGATTCAACCTGAATGCAACTGCATCATAAATTAGCACTTTGTGATTCTGGGGAGATTAAAGAAATTAAATATTTGCTCAAGATAACATTGCATGATAAGAATCAACTACGTACAACCTGTACAACATGTTGGGATTAAAGGTTTATAAATTATACAAATGTATTGGAGCTAATGCTGCTGAAGACAGAAATATGCATGATTTACAGAAGTCAAATCAGTAATCCCTACCTCAGGAAGTGAGTTGGTCCTTCCTGAGCTCTGAGATTAGGGAGGATCTAGTGGAAAACTCCCACCTCCAGCAGTCACACACTTGGATGATGGGCACTAGTATTAGGAGAAAAATTCCAATTTTTTTAGCACTAAAAAGGGAGTAAGTCTAAAGCAAGCACCCTAAGTACCTGACTGTACCATAACCAGAATACCTGAAGAATATTTCTAATCAATTACTGATAGATTTACAAACTGCAATAAAATGTGAAATGGGATTTAAACATGCTGCTTACAGTTACTAAATCAGTTTGAGTAGCTCGTTTCCAAACAGCCACATGCACTAAAGTATGTGAATATGCTTAAAACACAGCTATGAGTCTGTAGAAGAGATTTCAAAAAGCACCATTAGAAAAAAATAGAAGGTAAAAAGTGCTTGTGGTGGGCTAAGAGAAACGAAAGGCTGAGAGAACTGGGATTGTTCAGCCTGGAGAAGGCTCTTGAGTGATGAACTGCCCCTTCCAGTTCCTGAAGGGAACCTGCAAAGAAGAGAGAGACTCTGGACAAGGACCTGGAGTTACAGAACACAGGGAATGGCTTCCCACGGCCAGAGGGCAGGGATGGATGGGATATTGGGAAGTTGTTCCCTGGGAAGCATGGGGAGGTCCTGGCACAGGGTGTCCAGAGAAGCTGTGGCTGCCCCTGGATCCCTGGAAGTGTCTGAGGCCAGGCTGGACAGTGCTTGGAGCAGCCTGGGAATGTGGGAGGGGATGGATCTGGTTGAGCTCTGAGGTCCCTTCCAAGCCAAGCACAGCACGATTCTGGGACTGCAGGATGATCATCCCTGGGCATCCCCCTGCTGCACAGCAGCTGCAGGGCAGCCCTGCTCTTCCACAGCTCCCAAATGCTGATTCTGGAATGTCAGGGAGAGCAAATAAATGACGTAATTAGGGAGATGGAAAAGTAGCAGCAGGCTGCAAGATATGCAGCTGATCAAATGGAGAACAAATCTAAGAGGAAAGCTGGCAAGATGAGCCTTTTGTTAAGTGCTGAACAGCCTCTGATTTATCTGTATTGCATCATCAACACAGCACATTTGATCATTCTGAACAAAGCTTTTAGACTTTTAAGTATCTATGGCAGAACACTAAATAAAACCTCTAAAAACCTCACTCTAAACTCCCTAAAACCTTATTTTGTAAGAAAATATTTAGGTATATTCCTATCCTGAATACGGATTCATTTCTGCTGTGGGCTGTATCTAGTTTATTGAAACCAGAATTCACAGGGATAAAGAGCTTTTTGTTTCATTTTCAGAGCACTTGAGACAATGTTCTTGATTTTCATTCACACTATTGTATAATTATATATTGGATTTGAAACTAGTACATAAATTAATAACTTACTAAATAAATTACTTCTATTGAGGTAATAACAAAAATGTTATTATATCACCCTGAGCAGGGGAGTAACTCCTTACTGCTGAATGTATAAGCATGTTCCACATAAATTACAAAAAACAATATATTAAATAAAAATCAACGAGAGTATGAGCTGACAAAGACAGCAGAGGTGTCTATGGGGCTGTGATAATGAGATTTAGAACCACTAACAAAGTTGTTAACTTTGCTGGCCCAAGCAAACTACATTTCAGAAAAGGAATACTCAGAAAGGTTCCAGTGTGTTCACTCCTACAGGGCAATCTGAGACTTAATTTTTGCATTTCAAACTCATTATTTTAAGAGCTGGAAAAGCTGAAATTAAGCAGAGCATTCACATTATTCTCTTCCAGAAAACGTCTTGTAAAAACCTGTTTTCCATACAAAACAGAAGTGGATTTAGCTACAGTTACCAGCAGGCTCATCGATACCTGTTACCACAACAACTTCTTAACAGAGGGATGCCTTCCTATAATATTATTTCTACAGTAAAACACGATAAACATTAAGTTCAAATGTCAGGTTGGTTCAGCCTGAGCTAAACTTTAGCTCTGAGTAGTTTACAGCTCTTGTGCAATGTTACAGCACTAAAAGCCTTCATTTTCATGCCCATGTGGAGGCCACCCAGCCCTCCTGACACAGAGAATTGACAGGAAAGTTGTTCATTATTGCTGAACACAACAACTCAGCTAAAACAACACTGGGCTCTTCCCTACATCTGCAAGAAAGGGAATTCTAGAGTCGAGTCCCTTGACTGAGGCTGTGGGACAAGGCACTCCAAGACACAAGGCAGGATAAACACCATGCTCTTGCAAAATACAAATGCTAAAGACCGAGTTCCAAAGAGAAGAAGAACCAAACTCCACTTGTTGAGTGAGATATCTGAGATAAGTTAATTCCTTATAACACAGTATCTCACACACACATACCCCCACACACACCCAAAGAGGCTTCCCAGGGAATGCTGCTTGTGCCTGAGCCAGGTGGAAACCCTGGACCTCGAATGACTCAACACCAGTATTTGACAAAGCCAGCTCCCATTACCTGACCACATTCCCCATTTTTTCTTTAGACAGCACCAAATCCAGCCTGGAATATATGGATAAACCTCTGAGAATGGTAAACTTCACCACCCATCAATCTGTGCTGCTCAGACCTTCTCCAGGGCTGGGTGACAAACACGCAAGGGATCCATGTCAGAGATGCATTTGTGACCACTTTGGGATCTACTTTCCAAAACAGAAACGCAGCTTTTAGAAAACATTCCCATTTTAACAAGCAATGGTGCACACTAATAGAACCCTAGAAATAGTTTTACAATTGAAACATTACACACAGTAACCGCTATTTATACTTCAATATGTCAACCTTAAATATTTACTTTTCCACTCACTTAGTTTACATATTGTGCCAGCAGAGCACTTTCTTGCATCATTTAAAGAGCTTATAGAAATTTAAAACTATCAGAGCAATAAGGAAAAGTATTATGAAATAAATCAAGTTAAATGATGAGGCAAAACATATTTTCTACTTTTTATGCAAAAATTAACTTCATGCAGAGACGCACGACTTCTACAAGTAATTAGGTACTTCGCATTATTTGTTCTGATTTAAAAAAAAAAAAAGAACAAACTTTTTTTGAAAAACAAACTGTTTTGAACTTTAAACTCTAGCCAGGCTTTCCACTGCTACATGGAGACCATTCATCAGCTGGCAGCATTATGTTATTCCCTTACCACACGGTCTCTGAAAAGGCAGTGAGTAAGTTCAGAGTAAGTAAATGTTTCTAGGTAGAGCTGCACATCACACAGCTGTACCAGCAGTTACTGGACATTTTTCCCAGAAAGCAAACGGGCTGGGCAGCTGTATTTTGACAAGAAAAGTTGTTTCCTTTTATGGCCCAGAGTTGGTGGCTGTGGTCTAGGGTGGGAAGGCAGTGGGCAAGCACCCCATGCTTCATCCAACAGCACTGGCATCCCTGGGCCAGCTGTTCTTCCCAGAGCCACCCTGATGATTCCCTTCTAGCACTCACTTATTTTCAAGTGCAGAAGAGATACTCCAGATAGGATATTGTATTATTTTCTTTCTCTTTTGCTCTATTTTAAGTCCCATAAACTCAGAGTTTAAACAAACTACTTGGACAGAAAACAGTTTATGGGCACTTCCTAGCCCACTGGGTTTGGGCTTCTCTCCTGCAAAGGAACCAAGACAGACTCAGCTGCTCTGCTACTTTTCCATTTGTATATTGAAATTTTTAGGCCATTAAAACCAGCTAAAATGGATTTTGAAGAACAAACATCCTGGAAATTCACCACCAATTCATCACCACTGAGACTGCATCATGTCCCATGTCACGGCCCATGTAAAATTAAAAGGATTGCTGTGACTGTTTCCAATCAAGTTTTTGGCCATTTCTTCAGGAATTCTGACCTGATGGGCACTTAAGCTGCAACAACTGCAAGGAAGAAGCAAGAGAGCAGAGGAAGTGGGAAAGCCCTGTAGCAGATGAGGAACACCTGTCCAGAAGCAGATCTGCTGAACACCCTCCCTGGCTACTTACTGCCATTCCTTCATCTACTCCCTTTGCTTCAGCTCTTCATTTGTATCAAACACTGAACCAGCCCTTTTTCATGGCTTTAATCTCAGAGTGGAAACCTGGAAGGAAACACTGGAAGGAAGGAAAGAGCAATGGGGAAAAGTAAGACGCTGGAGGCATGGAAGAAAAACATTTCTATAAGGAAGATAAACTTTCCAAAGAGTAATTAGAAATTCAACAATTCTAATTTACATGGAAAGTGGAAGGCCAAGAAATCAGGGCTGAACACTGCATCATATTACAAGCAGCAAAGTGTAATTACCTCCCCTACTTCAAAATCCTTATCTAACTTTTGATCTTTTCTAAAACAAAGCAAAACTGAGATTCTGATGGAAGCAACTCCAAGCAGCATTCACAACCACTGCACCAGGAGAGAAGATCCGGCCTCTTAAACAGAATGCACTTTCCTATGTGGTTCCTTACTTTGAATAAAAGTTACACTTATAAGAAGAGAGGGGGAGAACCAGTAAAGCAAGAGGAAAACCAGAGTGTAAGCACACAGCAGAAGTGAAGGGATGCAGCCTGAGGGGCATTAATGCCAAGCCTGGAGGCTGAGTCTTAGGGATGTAGCTTTGCTGGTCAGTTCTCACAAGCTTTACAGACATGGGAAAACTGTGAAGGTTGTCAGGAAACACAAAACCTCCTGTGATGGAAAATCCTGCAGGGAAACACATCCTGGCCACTGCCTGAGCCTGGTTGGGCTTCTCTGCTCCTCCAACAAACAATGTGCAACTCCAGCAATTCTGAGAAAACTGAGCCTGGAAACTGAATTGAAAAATGAAAAACTCATCTCCTTTCCATCAAAAGCACTGGCACAGGTCACCCAGAGAAGCTGCAGCTGCCCCTGGATCCCTGGAAGTGTCCAAAGCCAGGCTGGACGGGCCTTGGAGCAGCCTGGGACAGTGGAAGGTTTCTGCCCATGGCAGAGGGTGGCACTGGATGAGTTTTAATGTCCCTCCAACTCAGACCAGTCTGAGATTCCATGGTTCTGTGAGAAGGAGAGATTTAGACTATTAAAGTAAATCAAATTACATTGATCCCACAGGAGTGGGAGAGTGGATAAACAGGCCACTAGCTCTCCCAGTTGTTTCTTGGGAATGTGCTGTATCATACAAGGGCTTCAAATGAGTGAAATACAGTTAATACTTTGCTTTTCTCCCCCAATCCAAGTTTAAAACTCGGTTTCCACAACCTGTAGATGGAGAGATCAAAATGAGTTAGGTACACAGCTCCCACTGTAATTTAAAATTGCAAATTAAAGACAAGGCATAGCCTGGAGAAGCTCAGGGCTTGTGAAAGTTCAGTGCTGTAGAAACTGTTTAAATTGTAAGAAGGTTATAATGGGAACTTAAATAATTAGATCTGGCACTGTTACATCAGATTTGAACAAAACCAAATAAAAGATTCAAGTTTCAAACTTGGAGAGAGAACAAATTATTGAGGAAAATGGATACAAACATAGACTGGTAGCTTTTTGTAATAAACATGGCCCTGTGCAATTTAATAAGGAAATTAAAGAGGTATAAAAATAATAAAACAGATGCAAAGAAAACCTTACGTAAAACCCCTGATAAAAAGTAATCTAAAAAATACAATTCCCTAAAACTTGCTGAGACCCTTAAACACTAGTACTTCAAGGCAATAATTTTCTCAATTTTGAAAAGAAACAGAATTCACTTAAAAAAATTCCTAAAACAAAAACAAAAAAACCAACCCACACAAAAAAATCCCCACACACCAAAAAAATCCAACAACCAACCAACAAAAAAACACACCAAAAAAGGGCACCATAAAACCCCAATCTGTTCAGGAGGGAGAGGGAAGACAGTCTCAAGTTTTCAGTACCTAAAAACAGCCCTTAAAGTGCTCCTCCCCTAAGGATATTTTGATCTTAGTCACATGGGTTTTTTAAGGTATTTTTATTTAGTCTCCCTGTAGATAACTGCAAGGAGAGAGCTGCTAACATGATATTAAATTAATGATTTGATGGCTGCCCTCCCACATGGCTGAGAAAGGCTTCAAGTCTGAAATATTACCAATAAACCATGAGGGCTCAGCAACCTCAGAGAACACTCACAGACACACACACTGCTTCCATCGCTTGCCAGCTTGGTCTCAATCAATTTATTTTCTTATTCTTTGATACTTACCTGATTATTAATAAGCCTGTATGACTGTACAGGCAGATAAGAAAAAATGAAAAATAAAAAGAGAAAATACTTGACAATGTCTTATGACACACAAGTGCTCTTGTCTGCACAAGGAGGAAATTGATCTTTTCCTACTGTGGCTCATATTTTCACCCAAATCACCTATTTTTAATTTTCATCTGACCACTCACAACATAATTTTGGAAAATACACAGAAAGAACAGCTCACACAAAAACTTTTCCAGATAGCTACATCTGGTTTGTTTTTCTAAGTTTAGACAGCGTGAATGAAATTTCCAGTTAAATGGACTTGGAAATGCAAGAACTACAGAGCAGGGCAGAATAAATTCCAATGACAAACATGCTTGTAATCACAAAAACTTATCACACAAGTGGACCCACAACAAAAGCACCTTCAGAGCAGGGATCAGCAGCGCTACAAACCAAGGTTTGCAAGCCAAGTGCTCAGTGCAGTGGGATTGGAAACATGGATAAACACAGCAAGAGAAGACACAACAAGAGATTCGCTCCTGCACAGGCGCCACTGCCCTGGGCTGTCACAGCCACCTGCCAGGGACATGGGACCTGCAGCACCAGCACCAAGGGTGGAAAGAGACATCCAGCTCCTGGCTTGGCATTTGGAAAGGCTGCAGCATACATCAAAAGCAAAACAACCCCCACATGTTCCTTTACAATGTATTTTTTTTTCAGTTCTGAAATAACCAAATTGATGGATTTATTTATATACTTATATGCGTGCATATAAAGATAAAAATTTGTATCGTTGGATTTCTACCAATAGGAAAAACTTTGGTAATGAGAAGCAGAGACTGATTAAATGCTAAAATAGAAAAGAAGAAAGGAGACAGTAACCCTCTGCAGCCCCTTGCTCTGCTCAGCCAGCTGTCATCAGGGGTAGAGCAACAAGTATCGGTTCCACGCCACATTTCCCTTCCAGAAATGGGTACCAGGATACCAACACGCAGCTTGCACTGTGTGGGAAACCTGGATCTGTGCACCCCTGAGCTGCTCAGGCAACACAGCCCTGGGACGGGCCACCTCCATCCCACAGCTGCAGCATCACATTGCTGCTCCATGTGGCTTTTGATGACAGCAAAGATCATCCCTATCTACTTTGAGTGGAGAAATTCTCTTTCATTCTGCATGCTGGACAAGCCAGACAGTTCATAACACACCAAAAAACCCCAGAACAACCACCTCAGTAAATCAGCAACAGCTCTATGCCAAATTATTCAGAAAGAGGATTAAAATTCTTGCAATGCCATCTTGCTGAAACACTGTGTGGTTATTTCCAGTGGCACAGCAGCAATCCATCCCTATAATCCATGGCTGCTCCAGCTTTCCAACACCTCCTGGGAGGTGCTGAGTTACCTTCTCACCACTCCAGGCCTCACCTGCCCCAAGGCCACAGCCCAAAGCTGTTCCCACAAAGCACCTGCTGGAGGTGCTGGTACTCCCACACATGGCAGTGCTCTTGCAGCAGTTTAAGCAGAGGACTTCCAGCTCCAGCTCCCTCCCCTCCGCAGCTGACCCCTTCCTGGTCTGGAGAACGTGGCCATCTCTCCCATCTGGAGCTTAATCCACCTGACTAACAGAACTCCAGCTCCTTGCTCTTTTCTAGACATCCATCCATCTATCCATCCATCCATCCATCCATCCATCCATCATCCATCCATCATCCCCCCATTCGTCATCCATCCATCATCCATCATCCATCCATCCATCATCCATCCATCCATCCATCCACATCCATCCACCCATCATCCATCCATCATCCATCCATCATCCACCCATCCGTCATCCATCCATCATCCATCATCCATCCATCCATC
>VWYI01039964.1:190445-208311 GCA_013399455.1 Anthoscopus minutus | reverse complement strand
CATCCATCCATCCACATCCATCCATCCATCCATCCATCATCCATCCATCCACATCCATCCATCCATCCATCATCCATCCATCCACATCCATCCATCCATCCATCCATCATCCATCCATCCACATCCATCCATCCATCCATCATCCACCCATCCGTCATCCATCCATCATCCATCATCCATCCATCCATCCATCCATCCATCCATCCATCCATCCATCCATCCATCCATCCACATCCATCCATCCATCCATCCATCATCCATCCATCCATCCACAAATGCATCCCTCCATCTGTCCCACCCAAGTGCTCTCTTACAGGCTCTCTCCATTTGGTTCTCTTTAACTGATGTTTCTTCTACTATTGAAACAACTTCTGAGATTTAAGGACTAAACAAGAAACACCCTCCATAATGTGCTCTGGATTAGTTTCCTGCAGCTTTCTACTTTGTAAAATCTCTTCCCTCACACTGTAACCCACCATGCCTTTGGCTTCCACCTCCTCACTGCCTTCCAGTTTTTACAAATACCATCACAAAATTCCTCTCTAATTTACTTCTCAGAAGATAAAATCTAATGGGTAATTAAAAATACAAAAGAGAATTTAGGAATAAGTATTTTCCCTTAACAGCTTCCATCTCATTAAAATATTTTGCTGTCATAATGCCTATAGGGATTATCTTCAGTTGCAAGAGAACAATGAAAACAAACATTTAAAAATTATCTTAAAAAGCCACAATATTTTGAGAAAAGCTGCTATGGTGTTATTGGACCTTGGAAACTTGCACCAAAATATGTGAGATATTGCTCAGAGGTCAGTTCTGCTCTTCAGTTCTATGGCTAGAAACCATAACAGTACTAATATCTGCAAATCCCACCTTTCCTATTCCATATCAGAAAATTGCATTGGGAGCACTATTACAACTCCCATCACAACATCCACCACTACCTCCATTTGTTTATGCTTTTAAATTATTGGCATATAAATACTAAAGAATACTGAAGTAAATAAAAAGAGGGGAATAAATGAGAGCATTAACATACAACCAACTACATGAAACTTCAATAAAAATATGGAGTGCTTTTTATGCAGGGGACAAGGACTGCAAAGTTTGTTTATAAACGAGTCTGGTTCTCATCCAAGTTTCACGTTCCAGCCTGAAAATAACTTCTTAAAACAGCTGTCAGGGTTTTTTTAGGAGGAAGAATGATCTACCAGCAAATACGACCTTTCTTTAGAGCACACGAGTTATCATGGGTTGTGCTTCATGGAGAAAATTCATCTCCTGTGCAGCTCCTAAAATCTGCAATTTAGAACATGGAGAAGCATCCAGAAGGAAAATCCGGCCTTCATGGAGAACTCATGAGACACAAAAGCACCGTGGTCTCAGTGCTCAGGAGACCATGGGAATTAACCATCCCTCACCAGGCCAAAAATCAGCTGTTAATCTTCCTTTCACCTACATTCTTTTAAAACATTTTTTACACCTATTAACACGTTAATTAAGTCATTTTTTTAAAAAAAATTCAATCGAAAATGGCAATATATTTTAAAATTAAGTAATTAAAGCTCCAAATCTCATAATGCTGTATTTTAAAGTCAAGCATGAAGAAATTCAACAACTTACTGACTGTGCTGTTAACATCACTTGAGTGATGACCTCTCAGATTTCCATGGTTTATACACATTCATTCACTCTCTGTTGTCTTGGCTGCTAAAAGAGCAGCTAAAAACATGAAAACTTTTTTTACAATGTACAGTGATAGTTGAAAACCTCCCAATTTCTCCACACATGGAGAAACGTTCACAACAGAAGTACTCACATAAACAGTTGTGCTAAGTAGTCCCTGTATCCAAAACAAAATTATGAGCTGGATATATTTACTGAATTAGTCACTTCCACATCTGGCACAGGTGGGGGCTCCTCCACATTTTAAAGGTCCTGAAATTTTCTTTGGGGAGCATAAAATAACAAAAATCATCTTGGGTATACTGTCGCTCCTGCGGTATGTTCTCTCTATCTCCCACATCCAAAAAGCTAAATTTTGGTTCAGAAAACAGCAGGAATTGCCCCAGATGCAAAACAGCATTAGAAAATTTTAGACCATTGAAGAATCACTTCCTTCCTCCCAAATACTGCCACTTAAAACCCCTCTGTCTTCTAGAGCCAGTGTGACACTGCAAAAGAGAAGCATTTAACTGCTTTGTACTAAAATAGGCAAACAAACAAATTAAAAAAAAAATAACATCAAATTTGTGCTGAACCTGCAATCCTTTATCCCATTTTTGGAATGACAGTGCCTGGTATCCTCAGAGTCCCCCATCTCTTTTCATTCTAATATCCAAATGCAGACTTGACTTTTTAAGATCTCCAACTATTTTATGAAGGATTTATACTGCCACAAAGTACAATTCTCCCCTTTATTCCCCCTTCAACGTGTGAACAAAAATGCAGTAGGCTGAAAATGTGTGGGACTGTGATATGAGAAAATAAAAAGAGTGAGACACCCTGTGTCCCACTGAACAATAATACTAATTTTAGCTACTCACTATTCACTATTTAGTCTATTTAACTGTGCTCCAGTAACAAGCACCTGGATTTCTGAACAAACCTCAAATATAGCATTTTGGGAACGACTGTCACCAAAGAAACTGGCACAGTTTCTTATGAATAAATGAGTTCATGTCCCTGCCTCAGCACAGACCAACACTTCATGTCACTCATGAACCACAGGCACAGTTAAGAAGTGAACACAGGTATGATTGCTTGGGATTTAAACCTGGGTTTAGGATTCCCATAGCAGAATGTACAGTAGAAATCTCAAGCAAGGCAATGCTTCATCGCCACATCTTCAGGATGCCTCTGGTGTCACATTAAAAATTCCTCACACTGGCAACAATTACACTTCATGGAACAGGAAATTGAGGCAGGGTTTTCTACAAGTTTGTAAGAGCAAGTAGGAACACCATGAAAGAGCCCCTGAGACACCCAACAAGAGCTTGGATCAAGGACCACATCCTCTGTCAGGTTATTGAATGGGCATGGCCAAAAAATGATACACTCAGATAATCAAATGTCTGAACAAGGGGGTTTTAGGAACAGGCTCCACAGCTGCAGATGAGGAGTTTATTCATTAGGAAAATTAAAGGACTCTCTAGTTTTCAAATCAGGCACCTGACACACCCTCCTTTACAAGTAATACACCTTTAAACC
Organism: Anthoscopus minutus; assembly: GCA_013399455.1. Taxonomy (NCBI): domain Eukaryota; kingdom Metazoa; phylum Chordata; class Aves; order Passeriformes; family Paridae; genus Anthoscopus; species Anthoscopus minutus. Next base: position 205,101 of record VWYI01039964.1, on the reverse strand, counting down.
ACACCAGTTACTCAAATACCTGGTGATCTTTCCAGTGCCTGTACTGTGCCAATGTGAGAGATTTTTATCCTCTGACAAAGGAAAAAGTAAATACTAGAGAGTAAAATTTCATCTCCATTTATCATTGTTCAGCTATATATTAATATAGAAGTATCCAAATGTATATAAATCAAAACATTTCTTTTAGGCTTTCCTGAAAGTAAAGGACTGAAGGTTTTCCTTCAATTTAGGAGACAGGGCAAAGTCACATCAGGAAAAGAAACAGCTCAGAAAATGAGAACCATTTCTTTGTCCTACAAGGTTCTAACAGAGCCATGACCAGCTGCTGCAGCACAAAGATGGGATCCTTGCTGGAATTGCTTGATTGTGGCCCAGCCATGAATCCAGGCTGCCTCACCTTCTTTCCTTCCTTAATAATGCACAGCCCTCAGCCACATGGAGCAGCACAGCACACATGGAGTGGGTTATTGGGGTCTTTCTGCTGTCACTACGTGAACACAAACCTCACTGGGGCTCAGCCCCACTGGCTCCCCAGGTAGCAGCACAAGCTTCATTAGTTCAATACTGCTCCTTGCCTGAGAGGTGCCTCAGTCTACAAAATAAAGATCCAAGGATGAACCCTTCCAGGGGCCACCTAACACCAGCTACATTTCACTGCCTCACTCTCCATAAGACTGTCCTTCAGCAGCCATTAAAGCAGGCTTGTAATTTTATCTATGTATTGGAAGGGTAATAAAACTCTCATAAATACTCCAGGTCATCCTTCTTCTGACCCCAAAAATCTGTGTTTATAGCATAGCTCTTCGTGTTTGTTGCCCAGAGAAGCTGTGGAAACCTGGAAGTGTTTGAGACCAGGTTGGATGGGGCTTGGAGCAACCTGGAACAGTGGAAGGAGTCCCTGCTTGTGGCAGGGGATGGAGCAGGATGAGCTTTACAGTCCCTTCCAACCCAAGCCATGGTGTGATTCTCTGATTTTATAGTGAATCATCTAAATACAGCAGCAAAGACTTCTGGAGCAACATTTTGCCTTACTTTTATCAGTGAGTCATAGGCTACATTTAAAGCTGTTTTATTTAGACAAGCTACAAGCATGCTCAGTGTATATTAGATGCAGTTCCTGAATTGTGTTATGTATTTCCCTCACATAACATCCCAAAGATGACATTTAACACACACAATCACAATATTTCCACAAGTCAATAATTCTGCTGTTAAAACCAATTGACTCCTCTTTAAAGTGACACAATTCTAACTGCAAACTTCAACAAGTGCCATTTGAATTCAGAGGACCTGGTGCTTCAAAAGCTGCCCCAAACGCTAGTGGGGCATGGTCCAACTCCTGCACTTACTAAGCAGCACAAGAATTAACAAATCCTTTGCTCCAAATGAGGTAGACAAATAATGCTCTGTCAGCACAATCCCGCTCCATTACAGCAGCAGCAGCAGAACTCACAGTAATTTATGACCCTCTCGGCTGCACGCTTGGCTATGGCTGATTTTAGGATCATACAACTCCCATCACAATCTAAATCCCAAAATACATAACACATACTGTTTCTTTAAGCGCTCTGCAAATTCACTGCTTCAAAGAAGCACTGGTGAGGGTGGAAGCTGGCGCAGGCAAGTCTCCTAACTTGGAAAAACAAAATTTTAATCTGAATTTTAAGACAAATCCCAACTTTGTCACCTCCTGAAATCTTGGAAAGAATTAAATGCATAACAGATGTACTCCATTTTAAATATAGCCACATCACGCACGCGTTTTTTATAACACACAGAAAACACTGTGCCTGATAAAAATGCCTCCCGTATGGTCTGATTCACTTTCAGTACCCAGTTATGGACACAAAATCATTCCTGACTCCTGATCAGCAAACAGCCATGGCCAAACTGGTTCTATCCCCAAGCAGGGATAAGCAATAAAGGAAAAGGATGGTCCCAGTGCCTCATCAGGGCTCGGAAACCACCACCTTCCTGTCAGGGTCTGCTGCCTCCACACTTAAAAAATGGCATTCTTGATGTGCTGAAGTTCCCACCTTCTGCTACCAACAGGTAAGTTCTATGATGCTCCTTATTAAATAGAGCCAAGCAGAATTTTTAGTAAGAAGTGTCATCCAGTTCACAAGCACATAGCCATTCATGCTACAAGAATTAAACACGTTTTCCAAGCTGACTAAACAGGATTCGAGTATCTGATTATGGAGAAAAAGCAGACTGCAGCAACAACTCGGATCACTGTCACATAAAAAACATTCTAAGGGTGCACATAGTTACTGAAATGCTATATATACACATATACATGGGAAAAAAGAGAGTATGGAGCAACGGGAGAAGGGGGAATGGCTTCCCACTGCCAGCGGGCAGGGTTAGGTGGGATATGGGGAAGGAATTCTTGGCTGTGAGGGTGCTGAGGCCCTGGCACAGGGTGCCCAGAGAAGCTGTGGCTGCCCCTGGATCCCTGGAAGTGTCCAAGGCCAGGCTTGACAGGGCTTGGAACAACCTGGGGTAGTGGAAAGCATTCCTGCCGAAGGTAGGGGAGTGGAACTGGATGATCTTCAAGGTCCCTTCCAACCCAAACCATTCCACAATTCTATGAACTCAACAGCTACATGTAATTTAAGATTTTTGCCCTTATATGTGAAAATTATCATCAAATAACAAATTAAAGTATCTGACACAGGTAAGAAAACATGACTTCAGTGAAGACTAACAGACCTTTTGTTTATCTCTGTATCCACAGCAAATTCTAGCAGCAGCAATGTTTCATAACCAAAGACGCATATGTTACTTTAACATTCTCAGCAGAAAAATTTAGTTGCTGATCATTAAAGATTCCAGAACCTCGGGTGAGGCATGGGGTGTGTATGTTTCTCTTAAATGGTTTATTGGAATTATGAAACAACTTACAATAAATCTCATCCTCACATGGTATTTTTAAGAACACTCTCTGCTTCTAGATGATGCCACATTGCCAAGCAGCAAGTAAAACATTAAACACTATTCATATTGTCTCATTAGTAACTTATATGTGCATGAGTGAGAATCTCTTTTATAACATGGATCTGACTAGCAAGGTCAGTCCCAAAGAGGGAGTCAGACAAATGCAAACAACTCTCCAGAATCACGGAATGGTTTGGGTTGGGGGGGACTTTAAAGCCCACTAGTTCCACCCTTACCATGGGCAGGGACACCTTCCACTATTCCAGGTTGCTCCAAGCCCTGTCCAACCTGGCCTTGGACACTTCAAAGGATCCAGAGGCAGCCACAGCTTCTCTGGGCACCCTGGGCCAGGGCCTCCCCACCCTCTCAGGTGTTCCTTCCCAACATCCCAGCTAACCCTGCTCTCTGGCAGCATGAAGCATGAAGACTGTCAGCTCCCTCCTGGTACTGTAAAGCCACAACTAGGTCACCACAAAGCCTTCTCTTCTCCAGGCTGAACATTCCCCATTCCCTCAGTGTTTCCTCACTAGAAGAGGTGCTCCATCGCTCTAATCAACTTTGTGGCCTCCTCTGGATCCACTCTAAATAAGAGACAAGTTTTAAAACCTGGAAATAGATGGGAAAAGTGTAAAAAGCCTTGGATCACAGCCTAGTTATCTGCTGATGCACAGTCACTGTGTGTGACACTGCAGTCTCCATCCCTGCCCTGGAAGCCTGTGGCCACTCATTCTCTGAGCGCAGGCCGAACTCTGGGAAAGGCTGCTGGAAACAGCTCTTCCCAAGCATCACACTGTCTAAACAAAGGAAATTTGCAGCTGATGTTGTACCTGGTCTCTTTGCAAATAATGCCCTTATACAGGAACATTTCCTCATTACATCCTGCCTGTAGTACCACTCCTGTCAAGCCCTGAGCAATTCCAAAAGATTTATCTGCTGGACACTCGTCCAAGTCGGTCAGAGGTTAGAGACACTCAGTACCTACAGGACACACTTCAAGTGTCCACCAAACATCAGTAAAAGAAGAATTTTATTCCAAGAACTACTGGAAAAGCTTCCCAGGGAGGTCTTCTGAAAACAGCACAACCAAAAATTAACTTCTATTCCATCTCTTAGGCACGTGCATCTGAGTCAAAAAGGAAAGCTGCACATTTAAAAACCGAAAATATCCCATTTCTGACTCAAACATCCTCATTTATCTAATGAATTTAAGGAATTAAGCATCCAATATCAGAAGTTTTCATACATTTTCTGCGGTCTGTGTCAATGTTTCATAGCATGTTTTATCACAATTATAGACTTAAGCTTTTTTTTTCTTATGAGGTGGGTTTTCTTGAGGAGTTTTTAGTGCTTTTTTAGCTTATTGTGCAGTTAAAACCAGTCAAACTACAGCCATTTTGTCCCTTCAAACATACAAATAAATTTTAATATCAGTAGTATTGTTTATAATTTAGTTTTACTTTCCACTTTTCCCCCTCTGTTTTGAAGGCCTTCCCATCAAGTCCTAAAAATTAGTAACACTGGAAGGAAATTAAGTCTTTATAAACAGAGACAGCTGGATTTGGATGCTTTTGGCTGTTTTCTGCACAGCCCCTCTGCCCCCATTGCAGTGGCAGGACCTCTGGTTTATGGAATCATGTACCCAGCAGGAGCTCTGGGAATTCCAGCCTGTGACGACATCCACACAAGCAGATTTGAATTAACTTCAGCTGAAGAAAAAAAACCCAAAACCCAAAAGGAAGCAAACTGCTCTTTCAGGAACAGAAGACCAAGATGTTACTTTCCCTTTGTTTGCATGTTCCTGCACATGTTAAGCAGCAGGCAGAAGAAAAGATCCCATCACCAAGCTAATGGACTTTATTATTCTGGACCCTGCCAATTTTGGAGATTTTATAAGTAATGCTATTTTATGATAGCAATGTGACTTCTAAATTTATCAAGTCAAGTTGAAGGCAACAATTTCAGACGTGCAACAAGAGGAACAGTAAGTCCTATCAGTGAAAATAAAGACTTGCAATATAATCATTATTTAGATGGTTTGCCAAGAATTCCCACAGTAAGTTACTGTAGCAAATACAAACTCAAAAAATTTACAGGCAGTTGAGAGGGAGATTTTGATCCTGAGTGATGCTAGCTGAAGAAATGTATCTAGAACATTTTGTTCCTCCACAAATTTCAGAACCATGAAAAAACACCAATTCCCTCAAGCCATGTACCTAGTAGGCTTATTGCTCAAGGTTAAAACATTGGGGGGCTGGGCAAATGAAAGAGAGTATTAATTTGATGAAAACTATTTGACTTGAAAGGGCAGTAAAAATTTCTGGGGTAGTCCAATACTGAGAAATGCCTTGCCAGAACCCCCTCACCAGCCAAATCCATCCTGCTGCCTAAGACAGAAGCCGTGCCCAAACACAACCTGTGAGGAAAGAAGGAGCTGCAATTCCATGGTATATCCTCAGTTTAGGCTTCTTTTCCAACTGCCACTTTATATTTTCACAAATTATTACTTGGAAGCAAGCAGCTACACTTTCAAACCCTGCACAGCACTTCTTTGAGTTCCAACAATTCCCTCCAAACCAATCAAAAAGCCATCACAATAATGCAAACTTATGTAACAGAACCTGTTAAAATGTGTTAGTGAGGCTATATTGACTAGCTGGACTCTCTGCAAAAGCAGCTCCCACTGGAAGTAAAAAATTTAAAGGCTAGATTTTTTTTTCTTCCTTTCTTTTCAAAGGACAGAAATGAGACTGAAAATCATCTAAAAATAGCTGAGAATTTTCAAGTGTCAGCTGTAACGGAAAGAGGAATGGCTGTCTCTCCTTACAGAGATGGATGGAGTGAGCTTGTGGTTCAGGATAGAGCGAGAGAGCTTACACACAAACTGTAGATGGAAGAGGAAATAATTCTGATTTCCTCATTTTAATAATATTTCAGGACAATCTACAGCAAATTGAAATCCAGTGAAATTGTACTTTAAAAGTGGTGAATGTAAATTCTTGTATTCTTTGCCTGCCAGCAGAACTGGAGTACATATTGTGAAATAACTACAGAAAAGAGTTTTAAACAACTCATTCAAATCATGCATCCTCCTCACGACAGAAGATGAATATAAATTACATGTCTTTGACTTTGTTTTGTCTTTTACATCAATCTTTTCCCCAAAAAGCACTATGTCAAGGCTCTTGTTTAAAGAAGGCGATCTCTCGCATTTAAACAGTTCCCTACCTCTTAAGATTTTCTGATGTAAACAGGAGAAGGAAACTCAGATTTGCAGTTTGTAGGGTACCTGTGTACATCATGCACCCAGGTTTGGGGTAGCCAAAGACAGAAATACAGGTCAAAGACTTTGCAGGTGATGATCACAGAACACAGCAGAAGCCATGGTGTCCCTCCAGTATCACAGGACCCGAGATTTCAGCCCTCACCTTTCCCATGTTCTGGAATGAAGCTCCACTGCGGCCATGCTCACTTGAGCTCCTGCAGGATGTAAAAGTTTTAAGGTCTGCTGAAACTGTTTCTTCAGTCCACAGTGTTCATACAGGGCTTAAACAGGTAGGGCTGCAACATGTGACAACCAGAATCTCAGTACTGCCTTGACTTATTTATTAATTAGTGTCGGGACACAAGTAATCGAAACCAGAGGCCACGTTGTTAAACAAAGTGTATGGGTAGGGCCAGGCTCCATCCCCTTCAAAGTAAAGAACCTTCCATGAGTTCTAACTATGCAAATAAATTATTTTTCACTCTGTCCAGTTGTATTAGCCTGTAAACAAGTTATCAAAACTCAGAGCCTCAAATGCCGACATCCAAGTTTTCCTTAAATAATAAATGCAGCTGAAGTGTGAATATTTTTAAGCAAGGGATTTTTCTACTTGGTTTTGCACAAATAAAACTATGAGCAACTCGAAAAATCTCCCTCAAAATTTGGAAAAATTGTGACCTTCCTGTCCAGGTTTGGCAGCAATCTGAGAAGTACCAGCACACAAACTCAGGTTTACTGAGAGAAAATGTTATGTCGAGTCATTGAGTTTTATTTGGAAAGCTCAGTAATCACTAGACTTTCCTACCAAGTTCTTTCTTTTGTTTATAGCTATGAAAGATATCTCCATGGAGTGAAGACTTGACAAGAACCAGGTTGAGCAACTATATTCACAATTTACCTCCTTTTCTTTATGCTATTACATGGTAAAATTACAGATCATGTCAAAATGTTAAATCAATGTAGAATTTGCTTCTCCCTGGCAATATGCCTTTGTGCAAATTACCTCTAATTATTATTCTTTGTCTGTCACTGAACACTTTCCTTTTTTGAAATACAGGAGTGAAGTCAACCTGTATATGATATTTTATTTCCACTGTCACACATAAGATCACGAACCACTACCTCAACACCAGTTAATAAGTCAGGTTATATAAATCTGATAAATTGACTGGTCACTACAATTTTCTGTTATGATCAGCACTCAAAATTTTCTTTCTGGGGAAGTGGAAATACATATACATGTTTACTTGATTACTACTTTTTATAAAAATGGACATTTCTTCTGTCTATTTTTGCCTGATCATCAGATCAGTATCAGAACATATGAAATCCAGAATCACAGTGTGTCACAAGCCAGTTCAATAAATATAAAAAGCTTTTATCTAAAGACTTACATTTATGGAATATGATGAAACAGAAGTTGAACAGAAAGACCTGCACAGCACCTGGCAAGGCACAAGACAGGTATCTCAAGCCCCCTCATGGACTCCAAAACTCTCACTTGTTAAAGACTAAAGCTGCCCTTAGCCCCAGAGCAAAGCTGAATCTGCAGAGCTCTCTGCAGAGCCATCCTGCTGGCACGAGCACAAGCCTTCTAGATTTACACTGTGCCCAGCAAGCTGGGCTCAAAAAGCCAAGGAAAACTTTCATCTGATATTTCAACTACCTCTGAACTTCCAGAAGCACATGACAGCTACAGGTCCTCTGTGCAGCACTGGTAAAGGACAGGGAGTCAGGGCAGGCAGGGCAGATTCCAGCGCTGTCAGGGTGGGATTGTGCTCTCCCCTGACCAGTCACAGCGGGGAGGAAGGGAAGGAAAATTCAATGATTTATCTCTTCATAACCTGACCTAAGATTTTGGTCTTTCAGGAACACCCATACCATGTTTCTTGCAACCCAAATGTGAAGCAGCAGGGGAGTTTCAAGTCACCAAGCTGAGCTATATCCCATGTGCCATAGGAAAAGCATCCCCTGGGTCACAGGCTGCCACCCCATAAAGAGCCAGGCTATTCACACTAAAAGGTTTCACCACTGAGCAAAATCATGATTCCTATAACCAATTTACTTATTACTACAGAAACATTTAAAATTATTAGCAGATATTAAAAGAAACACAGAACAGTGAAAGCAGCACATCAGCTAGAGACCTTTGATGAGGAACAGCCACCGCTGGCCACAGGTGAACTGGTGGGCATTCCTGCAGTAAGCACTGTGAAAAGCCAACCTTCCCTGTGCCACCAGCCCTGGCTCAGCCAGGTGACAGAGAGCACAAGAATTCCTTGGCATTTTCTCCACGATGAAACAAGGGACAAAACCAGAGAGAAAAGCATGGCTGTATTGTCAAGAGCTTCTAACAGGAATACAGCAATAAAGCCACTCCTTGAGGCAAACTTAACAAGGAGATGTCTGGCTGCAGAAAGTTCGGGAATTATTTTGGGTACCAGTGCACACAGAGAGGCCCCAAATGAAATCATGGTTCTGCTGTGCTATGCCTTATAAACACAGAGAAAGCATTCTTGCCCCAACATGCTTACGTATTTTGAGCACTCAAAAAACAAGATGCCGGTGACCCTGGTATTTCTGGAAGAAATGCTGGCTGGTAAATAGCAATACTGTGACCTCCTAAGCAACAAGAAAGAGAAATGCAAACAACCAAGAAGAACAGAGGAAAACAAAAATATTTCCATAAGCAGAACTTTTTATATCCCAAGAGATCTCTGCCTCTGGAGCTCAAAAGGGACACATTAACCTGTGTTATGTGACTCTCAGTATCTCATAATCTTCAAGAAATTTATTTGCTAGGAAGCTCTGCAAGAAAACAGAAAAAGTGAATTGTCTCAAATCCTACAGGAAAATTATTATGGAAGATATAATTGAACTGATGGCTGGAGTTTATCTGCAGACCTCAAAAATTCACTGCAACACTGCTCTCCTGCACTCCCTTTGCACCAAGGGCATCAGGTACTGTGAAAACAGAGGGTCTAAGGAATCTTAAAACATAGAGCAGTCATATATAGGTAAAAATATTGCAAGGCATCACTGGCAAGCTCTCCTTTTTGGTTGCTTTTAGTTGGACACCATCTACTTAATTTCAAAGTCAGAAACAGGAGGGAACATACCAGGGCCCCACTGCCTGCACTAAGGAGCCAAGGAAGCAAAGGACGAAGATACTCCCATCCTAAGACTGCATTGAACCATGAAAGAAATTTAGTTTTGCCTCATCTCTAAAAAATAGGAAGAGCAGCACTAGAACAGCTTGGGGTACATGAACCTGAGTATTTCAAACAGAATGAGGAACAAGGATTTGAAGCAGTTTGCCCAAGTGACTCCACACCCTGCTCTGGCACACGCTGGAGAGCTGTACCTGGATTCCTCTGGGGTGAACTGAGCCAAAGGACTGGCTCCAGGAGCACGCCTGATGTGCTCCAGCCACAGAGGTGCTTTTATTCTAAGACCTGCCCCAGGAGCAGTCTTAGGTAGGAGGCCTGAAGTGTGTGGAACACGGACATTGTGTGCTCAGCACCTCCTACTTTGCTCTTTGAAGAGTTTACTTGCTCCTGTTGACTCAGCCTCAAAGATAGCTACAACTGCTGCAGTTCAGACAATTAAGAGATAATACACTACACATACAGCATAAAAAATAGGATATAATTAAGATATCAAAGGTTGAAAGGAAGCTGAGAATTGAAATACTGGTAGGGAAACAAAGCTTATGTTTGTTATCTGTACAGCACTTTTATACTTGAAGAGAGTACGGGGTATGACATAATTAAACAAGCACTACAAACTTCCTCTTCTCTATTGCTACTATCAACAGATTCTCAGGGAAAATAGTTCAGCAAAGCTTCCTAACAGCACCTCCATTCACAGAACTGAGCAGGTGCTTGGCAGAGATCAATTAATTAAGAGGTGAATTCTCAGTTTCCCTTATTAAATCTCAGGGCTGTTCTCTAACAATACCCTCCTCTGCAGCAGATCCTACACACCAGCCCGTGGTACTGCTGTTTGATGGCTTTTATCATTGGCTTTGATGTAATTTTTCCCCTGATAGCATTTACCTATCAGCTGAGTAATCTGGCTGCAGAACAAAGTTCTGAGGAAACAGGAAAAAATGGGCAGCTCTGAAGCACCCACTAACTAGCACGTCCCCTGAGGGTCTGTGCATGGGAGGGAACAGAGTAAGTGTGCTACAAACCTGTGGCTAAGGGCAGTCATGGCAAAGGTCTGCTTGGCTTAGAAGTACACACAGCCTCTGATTTCTGAGACATTGGTAAGAAATGGCAGCTGATTACAAAAAAAACAGAAGGGAAATGGGGAAAAAGCAAAGCCCAACCCATATTCCTTGTTAAAATAATTCTTACCACATGCTCCAGCTGCTTGCATAGCTACATTTCAGGGTAAGAATAGACAATTAAATGTCAGTTCACAAGCAAATTTCATCTTATCTAGACTGCACATCAGTTTGTCCATCTGTAGTACCCTGGCTGAAGCAGGAGCTGTGAAAGGCATTCAGAGCTGCAAAATCCAAACCTTTGTATTGAGGAGGCAGAGCAGCCTGTGCCCTCTCATGATAAATGCAGCCAAAGACAGAACAGAAGTCTGAGAAAGACCATGAAAAACCTACTGCTGGCATGTGGTATAATTGCTCTATACAGTGCTCTTGTGATCTGCTAGAAAATATAAACAAATAAATAAGAATATTTAGGAGCAGTACCATCAGTCTCCACAATTAAATTCCTATCAGTTTGGGATTAATATTGAGAACAGCTACAAATGCAGCAAAAAATACCGAATTTTATTTGTTGTTACAACACAGCCTTCATACTGCATTTAGCTGTAAAGGTACTTGGAAGAGGGAAATATCACAGGGAGGGATGTTTCTCTACAACCTGTTCAATTTATTTCCATTAGAACAGCAAAATTCATCTTAGAGTAACAACGAGGTTACTTCTGATGCTGTTTTCTTGAAAGCACACTCCCACTGAAATACATCAGTGTCAACACTTTTCAAAGAAATTAACTAATCTGTATTTTTAGAAGCTAAACAGAAAGCCAAAGCCCAGGGACACACATCTGCTTCAGCCCCGTGGCTCCCAGGCACCAATGTCACCGCCGATGTCGTTGCTCGCCCTAAGCCTCCCGCTGCAGCCCCGCTGCCGAATGCGTGCGGACAGCTCGCTCACCAAAAATAAGTTTTTGTGTCACATCAAAACAAGCACCAGGGGCAAGTGGCTGCCACTGCCACCACTGCTCTGCAGTGCTCTCCCCTACGTCCTTACTCACTGACCTTTCCACCACCGTCCCGGCCTCCTTTTGTGTTTGTTGCCACAAATATCTCCTTCCTCCACCACAATGCCAGTTTATGACTCCTTCGGGTTCTTCCACTCAGTTTTCCAGTTTACTTCATCAAAACGGTACTTTTACAAGCAGAAGGAATAAACTCACAGAGCATAATAGGATTTCTTATATATTCCACTCCCATTTTGATCCATCTGCTCCCCTCCTTGGACTAGGAGCACTGCAGACAACAATCTCTCTGTGAGACAAAGGCAGGGCACTGAAGAGGCACAGCTTTGACAAGAGACAATTAAATCCTCAGCTCGTACAATTGTCCTGCATGCGCCTCTCAGTGCTACTAGAAAGCAGCCAGGAGTTTCACTTCAAAATGAACACTATAAAAAATGAAAATCAGACACTTTAACCAAGGAGAACCGAAGGATCCTTCATTTTCTTCTCCAAATGGCAAATTTGCCCTTTCATCCCCAGATCCTTCGAGCTGCAGAAATGAGAGCATCTGCCAGCTCTCTGAGCCACCTGAGTAACTTTTTCCAGCCTAACTCCAAACTGCAACAACTTGCCATATCAAACTGCCAAATCTACAGTGCTCATTTCTTTCTGTGAATCCAGCTGTCATTTTTCCCAAATGCCTTCGCAGTCCCAACTCTCCCAATGCCAAAAAAACCTTTTCACAGATATACATAATTTTGCAAAACACATATGCTCTCTGTATGGCACATGAAGTCAATTAACAAGTTTACTTACTGAATTAAAGGATGACACACAACAGTAAAACAAAAACCTCTCACAGACAGCAAACACATGAACCTTCTCCTCCCCACAAGGCAACACTCTCAGAAGGAGCACTGAGTTTCAAAGCGCATTTTAAGTACCACAGATGATCTTTCACGCTTATCTCCGTGGTTTCTTTTATCCTGCAATTCCCCTGGGTGTTTGCGATCATCAGCAGATTGAGTTAAATGCAAAACATAGTCAGCACGCACAAGGCAGGCACGGGGGCAACTCTGTTCCCTCACAAAAGAAAAGCAAGCCCAGAATTAAAGCACGTACCTTTTAATTGGTCAGCTACCACGCTCTGACCAACGCGCTCAATCACTTTCCCATCCTCCATTTCATAACGATCATCCAAATATTTGGCAGTAGCTTCCGAAATATGGACCTTCCCAGCCACCCCGAGCTGCTCCATCAGATTGGCCAAATTGACATCATTGGACCACACATCAAACTTAAACCTCCTCATTCCCAAAATGCCACACAGCACTGTCCCGGTGTGAACACCGACTCTCATGTTCACCATTTCTTTCTTCTCCTGGCAGAACTGCTCGATGGCTTTGATCATCCCCAAGCCCATCTCGATGCAGCAGTAGGCATGATCCGCCCGGGGCTCAGGGCAGCCGGCCACGCAGTAGTAACAGTCTCCCAAAGTGCTGATCTTCTCACATTTAGTGTCCTCACACAGACGGTCAAAGCGTCCAAAGAGGTCGTTCAGGAGTCCCACCAGGGCATGGGCTGATTTGTTGGCACTCATTTTCGTGAAGCCAACAATATCTGCAAACAAAATGCTCACTTGCTCTATCTGCTGCATTTTAAAAGGACGGAATATTATGGGGGTTTTCTGTATGGAGGGCTTCTTCTTCCTGTTTTTGGGGCTTGAGGTGGAATGACGTTTGATGGAGTTTTCACTTTCATCATCCCCCTGCTTCATTAAGTCATCGGCTATTATTCTTGGCATAACAGAATGAATCATCCTCTCTTTCAGGGCTTTTTCCACTTCCAAGTCCTTTCCATGCATGATGGACTGCCCCACTTTCAGGAATGTGCTTCTTGATCTGACTTCGGACATGATAAATAAATGAATACCGATGGCGTGGATGCAGATGTGCAGGAAGGCTTTACTCAGTAGCTCCCAGTAAACCGCACCAGCTCCCAGAGGTGTGAAACAGTTCTCATCACGGAAGTGATAACCAAAGGTCTCAAAGAGGACCGAGTACGACAGTCCCAGAAACAAGCTTAAATATAGCGGTAAGTGCATCACTGTGTAAAGCAACAAGAGCACTTCAATACACATAGAAAAACTGCCCACTTGAGAAAGACAAGTGTCTGTGGGATCTGCCGAGGGAGTCCGGTTGGACATGTCACCACTTCCTGAGACTGGCTTCAGAGCCTGGAATTGTGGAGCGAGGGTCAGAGCAAACACCAGGAGGGTGAGTATCAGCGAAGTCCACACGTAATGGCGGGCATAAGTCTTAGTGAATGTGAACACGAAAAAAGCTACACATACCAGAAGGAAGCACAGAGCCGGCACCATGAAAACAATCTGTTTCTCTCTCATGTGTACGCCGAAGTAGATGCCCCAGAGCAGACAGGCCACGCCAATGTAGAAGAGGGCATAGCGAAACCTGCGCTGGGTCTGCGGGAAGCATCTCTCCATACAAGCCTCCTCCAGGTTGTTGGAGTCGAACTTGGGGTTCCACCACTTGGAAGAGGCCCTCTCGAAGAGCTGCGGCAGCTTCTTCTGCCGGCGGAGGCCGGAGCCACTGCCGCCCGTTCCGCCGGCTCGGCGGGTGCCTCCCGACTCCCCCGAACTGCAGCTGGAGGAGATGCTGTACTTGCAGTGCTTGGAAGAGGTGCAGCCCTGATGCTGCTTGGGGTTGATTTTCACCGTCACGCTGTTGCTGTCCCCGCTGGAGTCGCAGCTCACCTCGGTGCTGTGGTGATGCAGCAGCTGCTGGTGCGGTGGGGAAGCCATGTTGTCAATTCCTCCTCAAGAGCCCGCGCCGGACTTAGGTCTCTAGGGTTGCCGAAGCCACCGGGCTCCTCGCAGAGTAGCCTCTAGTCTCCTCCGGTCNGGGGGGGACGCCGGGTCCCCGCCGGGAGGGGACCGCTCCTCCATGTCGGCTGCAGCTGCCCGCCGCTTCCTCCCCGCACCGCACGGCCGCCGCCGAGGGTCCGCCTCCCGCCCTCAGCCGCCCGCCCAGCCGGGGCGGCAGCAGTAGCCGCTCCCCTCTGCTCCGCCCGCCCGCCCGTCTGAGGGTAGGAAAGGGAGCGCGGGGACGCGCTCAAGCGGCCTCCACCATCTTCCTCACAGCGCGGGGGGGGGGTTGGGGGGCTGCGGGAGCGCGCCCCCGCTGGCCAATTGGGCGCGGCGGCGCGGCG